>JABEEO010000529.1:0-26173 GCA_013364945.1 Fusarium tupiense | reverse complement strand
CAGCCTGATCAGGCTGCGTACTTTTCTTCTCCTTTACCCCTCACTTCAGAGCGTCAGATCATTACTCTAGAGAGCAAATCATCATGCTTACGGGCTTTGAAGCACTCGGCGCGGCAAGCGCAGTCCTGCAAGTTATTTCGTTCGCAACCGACGTCGTTGTAGCTTGCAAAAACGCATATGATGGAGCCACCACTTCTCAAGATGATCTTCAGCGCTACGCGGGGCAGATGTCTGAAGCCGTCGATCGAGTGCACACTCGTTGCGAGCAGATGAAAAACGCAAATTCCGGGTTTACTAGCCCCGAGCTGCAAAATATTGCTAAGGAATGCAAAGACGCTGCTGATAAGCTGGATACCGAAGCTCAGTACGTGATTAGCTTGCAGGCCAAAGGCGACCTTGCCAAGGCGATTCGCAAGGCCATTAGAGCGTCGTGGCACCGGAAAAAGCTTCAAGCTCTTCAGGAATCGCTTTCGATGTATCAACAGGTTATGAAAACCGAGCTAACGTCCCATTTATGGTAAGCTCGTCGCCCGGAGTTATGTGGGCATCTACTAAGATAGGCGTTGCTCTAGTACACAGAACGATGCGATATACTTCCAGCAAGAAGCATCATTCAGCAAGCTGGAAACCGATGTCCGATTTCTCATCGACCAGCTCGCTCGAGGCATGACTGATGTAAAGGATCTCGTGAAGCGAGAACATGCTACAACACGACGCGCGATTACCCACGAAGGTGCCAGGGTCGAGGCAGCTATCAATTCGCACACCGACAGCCAAGTCCTGGAGCTAAGGACTACCGCTGAGACAAAGAGAAAATGCGATATCTTTCTTCAAAGTTTGAAAGCTCCACGTATGAACCAACGCTACAACGATATCATGGATTCAAGAGATGCAAGCTTCAATCAAGTATTTGCTACCTATAAAGACATGAAGGTCATGAATCGCCAAAATCCAGAGGCCGGTGAGGTTTCCGAGGAGCCAGATAAGCCAGATGGTGGTCGCGATTCAGAGGACGAGGGATCGTCCGAAACGGTCACCGACCCGGGTTACGTGGACTGCATCGAAGATATTCATCGTTCGTGGGCGTCACTCAATTCATGGCTACAATCAAAAGACAAACTCTTCTATATCCAAGGAAAACCAGGTTCCGGTAAAAGTACACTTTTCAAATTCATCCTGAGCCAGGACCAAACCCAGGAACTGCTATGTCGATGGAGTCCTGATGCGATCGTTATTTCCTACTTCTTCTGGAAAATCGGCTCTGAAGAGCAAAACAGTATCAAAGGCCTTTGGTGCTCTCTGCTTTACCAAAGACTTCAAAATCAACAACACTTGATCTTGAGGACTCTACAGCAATTCCATCACTTGTCTTTCCGTTCAGAATACTACGACTGGTCCACCAAGGACTTGATAGATGTTTGGAATTATGTGGCAGCCTTGGACCCTCGACATATATGCCTTTTTTTTGACGGCCTAGATGAGATCCGGGATAAGGATGGCTTCCCTCAACTCGCTAAAGCTATCCGGTCTATATTAGGGATTCCGAATACTAAGCTATGTGTTTCTACTAGACCTGAGGCGCAGATCATGAGGTGGCTAAAGGCAACAAAAGCATTGGGAATTTTACTGGAAGACTTGACGAGATTTGATATGCTTGTCTTTGTACGAAAGAGATTCCGTGATCTATTACTTAATGGCCATGTTTCCACACAGTTCTTCGATCATCTGCATCAACAGCTTGTTCACAAGGCCGAAGGTGTATTTCTATGGCTTCATCTCGCTTTAGGAAGCATTATCGAAGGCATAGAGAATGGAGACTCTGATGATATGCTTTCTATACGCATCCATGAGCTCCCAGGAGACCTTGAGAAGCTCTACACAGACATGTGGCAAAGGTCCAACGCAAAAAGTAATGTCTATCGAGAGACAGCCCGCAGGTTCTTTCGGTACGTTCTGGACGGTTCGGCCAAAACCCAGAGAATCGCAATTGATCGTGGTTGGTACGAATTCTCATTGCCATTGACACTTCAAATCGCTTGCGCTGAGGATTCAAAGACACAACAGCACGTTATGATGGGCACTGGTGTAATCGGGTCCATGCAGATTCAACAAATGTGCGATGAGACAAAGGCTTTAATACACACTCGATGCGCAGGATTACTTCAAGTACGTACGATAATGATCACCAGGAACTCTTACGAAACTCTGAGAGACCATAAAACTGCATTCAGCAAGGCAACTGGCAAGGTGGAATTTATTCACCGAACAGCACATGACTTTCTGAAGGACACAGAAGCGGGCCATCGCATCCTAGGATCCGAACCGTCTTCCGATTTTCCTTGGCAAACACGGCTTCTGAAAGGTCTGGTCTGCGCAAACATAGTTCTGGCGTCAGAAATGGACCTGCCATGTCCCGGCCGTCCAATTGTTGAGCAAATCGCCGCTTTTGCAACACGCTGGGGAACAGAAGGGTTGCAATTGGCCACCCAGATGCTCGACGCCATTAAGCCATTGTCTGAGAAGCATCTCATAAGAACCCACTGGTATCCATGGCGGCATAACACACCTTTCTTGACTCACTTAATCTGTCATGATGTATTTGATGATTATGTTATCTCGTATCTGACAGCCGAAACCTCACCTCATATGGCAACCACTGTCATGCGAGAGGGATGGAGTCTGGTATTAGGGACAAAGCTCCGCAAGAAAACCTTTAATGACTTGGTGGTCCTTGGAGCAAATCCACACGAATATGGTGTACTTCGAAGTTGCTCCGACGATGAGCCATTTATTAGGATGGAAACAACATTCACCAATCTTCTCACGTTTTACTTCTTAATAGATCACGTTTACGAAAGGGGACCGTTGCTTGAAAAAGAGATAAGAGACCTCTATTTGAAGCTGCCACACGAAACCTTAGAAATGGCTGTCGAAATGGCGAAGACTTGCCAGGACCCTAATGCAGCTGTCGTATTCTTCGCTGCCTTTTATGACACTGGTAGCATGAGGTTATTTGAAACTAAAGACCTAGAAAGGGGCTTCCACCACATCGGTGACGAGGACTTGTTGGTGGTTTACGAGATTAACATACAGTTCTTGCTGCTACATCTCCTCTCGAAGGTTGGAGAGAGTTTAACCGACAATGCGTTGAAGATTCCTGGAGCCCAGGATGTTCTGACAAAGTTTGATAGCCCCTCAATCAAGGTGAGATACTTTATAAGGCCAAGGCCTACAAGAGACAGTCTCAAGCAAAACAAGCTATCTCGACGAAAGTTTGAGCGCGTCGTATCAAGTGCGGCGTCTCTCTCGAGCATCGATATTAAACATCTTTTTGACATTGACTTGAAGAGCCAATGTCGAGAGTCTTGTGATTCATTTGAAGTTCAAACACAAGCAGATGTTATGATCAAATTTGTTAATAACTTGGAGACCGAAGAGATTGATGTCGAAGATATGATGATAACGTTGGCTAGTGAGAATCTAGGGCTGTGTACTTATGAGGAGGCGGGCATAATCCCCACTCTGGAATATCTTAGAGAACGAAGAAACGAATCGGCATGGGGGTTTTTTCCTTCGTCAATGCGACGGCTTGAAGCAGCAGCGGCTAGCAAGGAAGCAATGAAAGGTCACGAGTGATTGTCATCTGATGATCACTTTTGACATTTACTTTTGCTTAGGAAATCAAGACTGACAAAGATTGAGAAGACCAGAGTTATAGAACCTTTTTTCGCCTGAAAACTTCCCTAATCCTGTGACTCCTTACTTTTCCAGCCAAAAATCCCCTTGGTTGGCAGATCTCTTTCCTTCTGTGCAATACTCACAGCCTCTCGGGGAATCAACTCCTTTTCGACTAATAAGCTCAAAACCTCCATCATCCACTCCTGGCATCTTTTTGTATTTACCTGTATAGAAATTTTTAGTCGCCGAAAGCTTGAGGTGACAGGTTCCTTACCCCGTCGATTGGTGCGCGGATGTTTTGTCCTTTAGGAGGGGGAGTTACAGATTCTGCAACTCGCTCGATAAGGCTTCTTGATGTATTCTCCCTTGTCTCAGATTCGGTCTCTGGGTAGTTGTGAAGAATTGAATCATCAATCTTGCCAAGAAAAACCAGGTGCTTCAGGTCAGCGTAGGCTTGAGTGTTGTAGTTCCGATGAATCTCAAATGCAAATCCTGACATGAGAGGTTCTCCAACAACATGAATTCTTGTTCCAATAGTCTGGAGAGAACGAAAGTCCTCTCTAATAGTGTCCCGATCATATTCTGCGTTCGGGATGAAGAGGGCGAAGTGAGAGCGTTGGTTCGCGCCTCCGCCTGACTTGGCAAGATATAGTGAGCGGGCTGGCATGATGAGCTGTAAGATTATCTTTACAATAGTATATGGCCCGTATTGATGAAAGGCCAACTTCTGGGAGTAAGGTTATCTCACGTCGCCATTTCTAGAAGCGGGGTTTCTCAACTTTCTGTACGGTAATTGGCTAACAAGGATTGTACGCAAGGTTCAGCCAACAGACCTCATAAACGAGGCATAAACAGGTGGCCAACGAGCTCAGGCCTCAGGACGACTACGCAGTATCCATAGCAATTTACCCACGTACTGTTGAAGAGTCGACAGTATCATCTCCGCGCCCAAGTCCACTTCCAGGTCTCAATACACTTCTCATAGCGCGCTTCCGCCCACTTCCTCTGCTCATTACCTGGCCCCAAAATCTTCTGTCGCACAGAAACCATATGCTCATACAACTTCAAGGCTGTGTACACATTTCTATTCTGAAGATACAGTTCTGCAAGATCATTCTCAGACGACATAGTCTTCTTATGAACCTGCCCAAGAACCTTTCTCTGAATAGGAACAAGCTCCTCCAAAAGTGCAATGGCCTTCGTAAGCTCTTTGATCTTGCAGTATTGTTCGATGAGGTAGACTTGAATCTTGAGGGTGTCGAAATGTGTTTTTCCTAAGACTTGCTGCTGGATAGGAAAGTCTCTTCCAAGAAAGTGATGGCTTTCTTGTGCTCACCTTTTTGCTCATATGCATATGCGAGGTTATTCTTGACACCAATGAGAAGCGGATCATCCTTTGCGATTTTGCTTTCCGCAGCGTCGATCCCCATCTCGAGGCTTGCGATCGCCTTTTCGTACTCTTCAGCGTAGTTATAGCATTTCCCAAGCACATCCAGAAGCATCAACTTTTCCATTGCGCTCAATTTGCTGTCAGCTTTTCTGAGCTTCTCCAGGCTGTCGATTCCATGCTTTGGCGCACCGTTAAAGCGATGGCCTTTTGCAAGAACGCATGAAACAGCCAATGCGCTGCTATTATCTTTTGAAAGGTGCTTCTCCTGAAATGCCAAGGCCTTTTCTGTGAGCTGTATCGCCTTTTCTGACTGCTCCGTTTCTGCATATGCTTCTGCAAGGTCGAGTTGAATGCGAAGCCGGCGCTTGGTATACTTGACCGAGGATTTCTTCACCCATTCCAAAGATTGCTGCAGCCATGGAATTGTTGCTTCGCTGTCCCGTTCTCGCAAGAGCCAAGCTCCAACTCTACACGCAAGTTGAAAACGCTCGTCGAACTTCAGATTACGATCTTAACAGCTAGCAAGGATGCGAAGAGCATGTGCCTGGTACTTTTTCCATATCAATCGCTTCGGCCAGTCCACTGGTGGAACAAGCTCGTTGAGGCGCTTTGTCACTATTTCCGTCAGGCCCTTAAAGGATTCCTTTTGTTGAACCCATACTCGCGAGCATAGATGTACGATAGTGGGCATATCGAACATGGTTCCTCCTTGTCTAGGAACTAGTAGGAAAAAGCTACACAAGGTACCGATAGACCGTTCGAGATTGCTTTTCCCTTCTTTGATTTTAATGTCAGGAAAGATTGTTCTGGGGATGGAGGATGGCCCGATTTGAGATATGAACTCAAGCAGCTTTCCAGCGTGTGGGTTCTCGTTACGAACCGCCTCGAACGACTTTGTGGTTGACGTAAGAATAGAGTCTTGACAATCACTTCCTTGGCCTCTTCCATCAGGTTTTTGCAAGATGAACGAGAATGCATCTTGACTGGGGCTGCGCAGTAAGTCTAGGAACCTGTCTATCGTGAGGTGATGATAGTTGTTAAGATACCTTGCTGCCTGTAGTATGCCCGAAGGAAGGCCATTTAGCTCATACAGTAGCTCCCTCACTTTGACCTCATCATCAAGCATCCTCTTACTGAACAGAAAATGCCTCAGAATGGATATTGCGTCTTGGCCCCCTAATACTTCAACTTTGACGACCTGGTTTGCCTGATCTTGTACAGCAGCACTTGCAGCTTTCATTGATTGTGTGATGAACAAGACTCTTCCTTCTTTACTCTGGGGAAGATCCTTGAGCACACTCTGAGGCTGAGTAACAGGGCTCAACAAATCTCCATAAGCATCAGAGTCGTCAATGATGAGGAACCACCGTCCAAGACTTTCTGTGGATATATAGCGATGGAAGAGAACTCTTGCGTCAGTAGACTTGAACTCGTGGCGATAACGTCGGTAGAGTTCCAGCTTCTTTGCGATACCTGAGTAGGACTGTTGAACCCTCCCCGGATATCCAGAAGACAGAGTCATTGGGGTAGGTTGTATGAAGCCATTCCGCGAATTGGATTGCAATTTGGGTTTTTCCAACTCCAGAAAGTCCTGTCAGTGCCGCTCTTTGATGCCCATCTTGACTCAAGGCGGCTTGTAACTTTCTCAGGTAAATGGGCCTCTCTATAGAGCGTTTTGATGGCTGGTTTGGAACGTGGAAGCAAGGCTGAGGTGGGGGCTTTGTTTCCCTGGATGCAGGTTCCTTCGTTTGACTCTTCCGCTTGTCTGTCCTTTGTGGACTTGGGCTGGAAGATGCGAGATTCTGTTGGGGCTACTAAATATAAATATGTCGTGGGGATATAGGGGGCAGTCGAATGCACATACCGCGAGCAAAAGTTCGAAATCCAGCCTAGTACTCCCTATGCGCCAAATAATTAGCTCATATGGTCCTCTAGCGTTATTCAATACTTACTCTTCTTTAATGCTAGGTTTTCAATGCATCTCTGGACCCAGAAGCTTTGAACTTGACTGTCCAGATATTTGTCGGTGGCGGCCTGGATCTCTCTTTTCTTCCTGTACTCCTTCATCCCTACAGTCTGTAATCCGTGTTCGACGTTGAATCTAAAATACCTCCCTTGTTCAAAATGCTGTCTCCACCTCTTAGTAGATGCTTCTGCTACCTTCTCGGCGTCGGTTGCCATCTTAGCTAAGGCACCTATGAATTTATCGACTCGGTCGTCAATGTTATATGCTGGAAGTCTGCCTGTTCCTATTGATATGAAACACTTCACAAGTGGCTGCATATTGCCTGTGCTTGGACACCAAATCTCTGTAGCCTCTTCTTCGACTTGGTCGACTGGGTTATTAGCTCCGAGAGCCCCGTCCACGAATTTCATGCCCTCAATAGAGACAGGGTTGAAGAAAGTGGTTGCAGCTGATGTTGCCCGAGCTGCTTGACAGATGGTCGCACTGATAGAGCTTTTGTGGCTGTTGTAACTCCAAAATCTAAATACGGCTGCGTCAAGCTTGGAGGTTGCGCAAACAAAGCTAGCAGATTTTATGAGTTAACACAATAAGCTATGGGGGAAGCGTATTCACTGGCAGGATAGGATGAGCTTACACCTTGCAGTCGGGTTCACGACTATCAACCATGCTGTCCGTTAGTGATAGCCCTTTGCCCTCCAAAGTCTTCTCGATCGCCGCTTTGAGTCCTCCAGAATCGAATCGAGCCTGCGTCTGCCCTAGCAAGCTAGACTTTGATTTGTGAATCCTTGCTTCTCGTTGAATACCACCTTGATAAGGTCGTTATAAGCCGAAATACATTCATCAACGTCCATTTGTAGCCTTCCAAGCATTATGGCGATCAACCTGGTAGGAAGTGAGTAATAGTGCAATCACGTAGCCTTTTGACAAAACTTGCCCGCCCGTACTCGTCCCTCCAATTAAATCAAAGATATCCGCTGGCTTCTGCACACTCTGTCCCAACTTCTTCCTCTCGGCGTTATGTCCACCCATGATACGTTTGAGGACGTATAGTGAAGATAAGCCGCGTACCCTCCATCGAGGGACAGCATGCAAATACCCTCCTCATCTAGCAAACTCATGTTCGGCGAGGGTGGGGGCTGTCCGATCATCTGACGCTTCAGTATGATGTGAAAAGGATAAGACAAAGATCAAGATTGGATGCTCAGCCTAGTCTTCATGGCATCGAGACTGGTTGTATGCAAGTAGTCAGCTGCTTATGTATTTTACCGCTTATTGGCCAAACTACCCCCGCAGTTGGTACGACTTGGTCGCAAAATGAGCAGTCGTATGCCTTTAGAGAAATCAACATTACATCCCATATAGTTGAGTTCATGATCCCAATGGGAAGATGCGAAGAGGTTAAGTTTGGTTCCCCGTGGTTGCGGTCGGGTAGATGTTGCGAGCCAGTTAGAGCCGACCCAGTAGAAACTCCTCTGCGGCGAGCTTGAGTAGTTCGTCGTCACCACTCCAAGATTATGGTGGCAAGTTCGCTTTTTGACCAGCTGTCGGCAGTTTTGTTATTTGTCCTGACTTCGTGCCTAATTGAGGTGGGCGTGTTAGGCAGTCTGTAACTTTGACATAGAACAGTCTACACCAAGGTAATGCAGATGTGATTCTGCAGTTATCTTGGCTGCAAATTTCAGATGAAAAAGACTAGAATCCTACCAACAAGCAAAGGTTTCATGAGCTAGCACCGTGCTCAAAGAAGCAGGTGATAAGATGACAGCCTCTCCAATTGGGGTCCCTACGCCGCATGGTAAGGCGCAGCAGCCAGACAGTCATTAAAGATTCCCCACTGAGCTATTTCTCACTCCATTACCTTAAAAAATAACCTTAAAAAAGGCTATCAGAGCCTCCTATATAACTAATCACGATGCCGACTGCCACTACATATTTTGGCATTGGTCTCATCAACAACGGTCCACTGACAACGACATATACACCTCCCGCAAGCTGCATAACTGCAACGACGGACCAAATCTTCTTCGCGCATCCTGACTCTATCACAATCGGTTACGGAGCCCCAACATGTGAAACTACTTCGATGGGGAAATGTCTCCCATCCGGTTCTAATTATGACAAGTTGTCCTCCTACCTCAACGATCACGGAGGTGAAGATATTATTGACTATTATTCTCCTGGCATCGCTTGTCCAGAGGGCTGGACTACAGCTGGCACCTTGGCGCATGGCAACCAAACTGGTTCAGTTGAGAAAAGAGGCGTTTTTACGCAGACGAGGATTGCGCCGCCAGGCGTGTCGTTTATTAATCCCACTATGCTCGTGGAGCGAGTATGGCTTGATGCACTGACTCCCTCTGAGACGCTGGCATATTGTTGCCCCAGGTATGTCCCAATTCCTTACTCACTATTTCGCGGTCTAACTTTACAAGTGGCTGGTTTGCTGCAAAGGGAGGAAGTTGCTTCTCATCCATCAAACCCTTGAGATCAGCAACATATACAGAAGTCTGCAACACGCACCTCGGTCAAATGGCCGTACGTTCGGTCTATACGGTGGAGTCAAGCAAGGTGTCGGAATATATATCCTCGGTGGTAACGGCGGAGCCAAATCCGAAGGTTTTTCCGATGACAGCCTTGCAGACTCGGGCGTATTTCCAGTATGACGAACTTGCGGTTGTTAGACGCTTTCCTGCTGTGAAGCTTGTTTACAAAGAGTCGGATCTAAAGCTAATTGAGGATGGAGATGAAAGTAGCGATGGGGAAAAGAGCGGCGATGATAGGAATGATGACGCTGAGGATGAGGGTGAAGATAATGGAGCCTCGAGTCTTTTGATAAGTGGTGGGCTTTTTTCCATTCTTGCTGTGCTGTTTAGCATGCTTATCGGCGCTGGATTAGTTATGTTTTAGTTGTCGTGAGAGTCATGAACGTTGATATTACATATGAGATATAAGAAAGCTAGCTTTGGAATCCCATATATTCCCCTCGACAATGTCCTACACCATTTTTGCATCCGCAGAGCTACAAAACAAAACCCCGTCAACGAAATCCATAGAAAGTGAACTACTCATCGCCAGACAAACCTGAATCCGACGACACAACATCCGAAGAGACACCATCCTCATCATCATCCGAATCTACAGTACGTTGACCAAAAGCAACATCAAGAAACTCAGCGATGTGCGACCCATCCTCAGATTCAATCTCAGAAGAATCCTCAACATCATCACCATCCTCCTCCCGCTCAACCTCCGCAAAGAATCTCCTACAAAACTCCCCAAGCGACCCAGTCTTGCGGATAATATCCTGATGTAGAACCTCCCTCTTCTTCTCAGCCGCCGCTTCATCATACCTATCCCCATGTATCTTGCGCATGTTCTCATGGACCCGCGCAAACACCAGTTCGCACGCGTCAAGGTCTTCGGCACGGTTGGTTTCGATATAGCTATCGTCCTGTCTGGCTTGCATGGTTGGGTTAAGGGGGACGCGTTGTATAGTCTCGCCTTCTTTTTGATAGCCGCATGTTTCGATGTAGAAAGATGTGAGCGTCGTTTTGCTCAAGGCTGTGAGGATATCGATCCATGTGCCGGACTCGAGGTATACTCCCATTAGCACAACATCTCGCAGCGCCGTGGACCGTTCAAAGAGCGCTATTAGTGTTTCTCCTGTTATAGACAGGCTCTGTAGGTCCAGCACTTCCAGGGTCAAGGGTTCCAGGCTTAATGAGTCCAGCACCAGCACATCAGGTCCCTTGGCCTTGAGAGTATCCAAGTTTGTCGCGAGTGGTATAAGCTGTCGGAGGTATTTGTCGAAGATCTGATTGGATTGGTTATACCGAAATTCAAGGTCTTCGTCTTCCTCGGTACAGTGTCCGTAGTGAACACTCAGACGCTTGAGCCGTTTGAAGAATGCTTTTGGAGAGTGAGGTCCCCCATTGTCGTCGTCCCGGAGAAAATGCCCAAAGTCATACGCGAGAGGTAAAGAGAGTTCGAGTTCTTCCAAATTCTTGAGCCCGGATCTGAAGAGCGCTGTTGCCAGAGACTCGAAGAAATTCTCAGTGTCCTGAACCCAACAGCAACTGTTCATGCCTGGGTCATCAAAGTCCTGGCTGTAACTATAAGGAATGTCCTCAAAGTTAAGCTTCAGGATCGTGAGATTCGTAAATCTGGGTAATGCACTATGAATCACAGCGCCCATTCGTGCAATGTACTCCAGATCCTTGTCTCTCTCCTCAATTACAGGCTTGTAATCTTGGAAATCATTCGGACCCCGTATTTTCAAGCAGATTTCCAAACGGCGTACAATTTCGCGAAATTGGTGATGCTTTGACATTTTTACAAGACGAGCAGTGCCGGTGACGCCGTTGCTGGTCACGGCGGTTACGCCCCATCTCGTTATAACACTGCCGGAGTAAATGATGGCGTGCTGAAAAAGAATGGGCGTGACGATCTGGTAGAACAGAAGATTTACGACACGTAGAGATGCCAGGTACGAGCGGCGCTTGATCCCTGCTATCTCGTGTTGGCCTAGAGGAGGATCGTATCCACCGAAGTGATGTCGCTCGTAGCCATCGTGGAGATACGACACGATCTACATGCAGTCAGTATCAGGATGGTGCTTGGTAGATAAATACAAACTTCATGCAGAATTTCAAGTGGCAACCTCTCAAGAGCAGACATGTTGCTCAGACTCCTCTTAGGCTGTAAAGATAAGCGAAGTCGTGTCATGAACGTGTAGTGATGGCGGGGCTAGTCCGGAAATCGTTGGATCCTTTTTCCGGTGGTTCTAATTGGCGGACCGACATGGCTGTAAGGCAAGGTACGTACAGTACTTGACAGAGGCGACATGGACTCGACATTTGTTCTTGAATCAGGTAACACAAGTATTATTCTCATGTGACATGAGGCCAGCGATCGATCTGTAGCAAAATTTGTCAGCCTTAGGGGGAGCGAGCACAGCCACTGACGTTTCAACCCTAGCCACAGAACCAGCCACGGCTTTTTCGTACCAGAACCAAGCTTTGTCCCAACAAATTCTGGCATTTGACAGTTTTCCACTTAGAAAGGAACCAAAAGAGGTTGCATCTGCCCCGTAATCATTTGTTGTACTAGTTCCAGTAGTGGGACCATGTCGTCGGTAGCGCGAGCCGACCCCGAGCACTATTTGAGTTTAGCTTGCGATATGAACTGTTAGTACCCGCAATAGAGCGCACTCTATTTTGCCCTTCTCAAGCGCGAGATGATGCCCCTCGCTTCCAGGCGCTTGGCTGACACGTGCTATGACAGAAGGTGCAACGAAGATTAGATTCAGGGTTGTTTTGATGACGTGGATCGTCACGTCAGGCGTAATGGAAGGACAGAAAACCCTCCGAGCTTCAACTGGAACGTTCGATCAGGATGTGGCAGACAGATTGACGCATGGGCCATGGTCCGAGTGGCAAGGGGACAAAGAGTCTCAGCAAGTGCGATATCTGGATTGCTCAAACGAGTTCTGGTCACGACGTTGTTGGTATAGGCTTTTTCACCTGGCAAAAGGGAAATACGGCGATATTTGCCCATGCCCTAGTAAGGCTGGCCTTGAGCAGTCGTACGTCGTGCACATTAGATCGGTGAGACATCACGACAGATCACAGAGGTGATAAAGTACACCTCCAGCTGTCTATGTGCCAGTATGCGCTATGGTGCATGATCAGGCCAGCGTTGATGCCCCTCCCCCATCGCACTCATCGCAAACCAGTACCGAATTAGGGGTGCCCGTTGACGTGTGCACTGATGATCTGCAGAACCTCGGCAACTCTAGTCCTAATTGACTAACACGGTAGTCCAAGTTTAGCGACAGAGGTGGAGTCCACTAAACAACACAGAAACCAAGAACCATATTTACATGTGGCAAGCAACTAACTATATAAAGACCAAACCCAACTTCCTCAACGGACCAAGATAATCGAATCCCATCTTCGTCTTTGTTTTACAATACACGCAAAATGGCTTCACGATCCTCAACCGCCGTGTACGAGTCCAACTCGTCACGACTCGATGCAAATCCATCAACCAGCCTCAAGTCGAGGCAGAATCCGAAAGACTCTATGAAGTCGACCTGGCGTCGCGCCGATAAAAGCAACTGGACTTGGTCGCACTGGTTCTTCGAGATCCTGGGCATCCACCCCTATACCCTCGACAAAAAAGTCCCCGTTCACCAGAAGCGAGATAAAGTTCCTTATACACCTGAGTGGCAGCTGCACCGTTGGGTGCTTGTGCATGCACTCATCCCGATGGCTTTACATCACGCCTATGTTCTATACACCGGCCATAACCTTACACCCATCCAAGCATATATCTTCTACAGTCTGGCCTTCAAGGTCACCGCTGTGCATCAACTCCATGCTCTTCGTCGAGTAGGTCACCAGACGGGCTTTTTGGATGGTGACGTCCATGAGAGAGATGGTGTGCCTGATGTTGGCGTCACCAAAGTCGTCAAGAGCCTCATCGCCACGTCTAGCTTTCGCCCAGTCTTTACTGTATTCCTCAGCTACCGCACCGCCCAGGCCCCTTCTTCCATCAGCTTGGTCTGGCTACCACTCGAGATTGGTCTATACGGAATCGTGCTTGACTTTTGGTTCTACTGGTACCATAGACTCATGCACGAGGTCGGCAGTCTCTGGAAGTACCATCGCACTCATCACCTGACCAAGCACCCCAACCCGCTTCTGACACTCTACGCCGATTTCGAACAGGAGATCTTCGACATCGCCGTCATCCCACTCGCGACGTACTTCTCCCTCAAGTTGATGGGTATGCCCATGGGCTTCTACGAATGGTGGATCTGCCACCAGTATATCATGTTTACCGAGGTGGGTGGCCATAGTGGCCTGCGGGTCCATACATCACCGCCCGGCACACTTAGCTGGCTGCTTCGTCTGCTCGACGCTGAGCTTCTGATTGAAGACCATGATCTGCACCATCGAAAGGGCTGGAAGACGAGCGGAAACTATGGCAAGCAGACTCGCCTGTGGGATAAGATCTTTGGTACTTGCATTGACCGGATAGAGATGAAGGACTCAAACATGGATTGGGAAACAACTGTTGACCTGCCGATCTTTTGGTAAACGATCGACGATAGCTTATGACTTGACAATTTGGTGGAAATATTTGCAAATTTCTGTATGGTTTAGATACATGTTGAAATTCTATTATTAGTACGCTCAGCCATCAAGGTTTTAAGGTCCATCATCGTTTTCGTCCTGTATGTGTGACACGAAGCGCCCGGTATATATTGCAGACGACTAAATGAGCCCTGTGTTAAAATATTCGCAATTTGTGAATTTTCGCTGCTGACAGTTCCCCTCATCTCAGGCTAAAGGTGTGCCTCATAGTGAAACCCAAAGCTCGCGCTTCAGGGTACAAAGTTTTTTTCCCTCTCGAGACCTTATTGATTCTTCCCTTTATCCATTGACAAATGTATTATCCAATCCTGCTTTTTGCACTTTATGACGCAATACAAGCTGCAATTGGGTAGTAAAGAGAACACAAACGGCAAGTCTTGCGTCACTCCGTGCCGTTGGCCCCCAATTCCTCAGGATTACAGGGTGCTAATTTCTCAAGCGTGTGAAGCTCAGGGCGGACAAGGACTTATATATCAGGTTAAAGATACGAAAATAGGCGGTGACAATCTGCTGTTCTCGGAATATTTCCAACTTTAATTAAGGTTACGCGATGACTTCCCCGACATTAAACCATAGGCTGCAGCCTCAACTGGAGGGAGACTCTGCTGAAGAACAGCCATCGCTTGGCAACACTACGGAAGAGCAGGCTCAGCAGCGAACAAATCAGCCACCATTTTGGCTCAGCAAATACGCACTGGTCATATTCGCCCTCATCTTCGCAGCCCTCGCTGCATCGCTCATCACCCTCAAATGCGTTTCCGATACCAAAGACGGCTTCCCTCTCCACTTCTCCTCCAACGAATACTCTTGGACGTACGGTCCTACAGCCGTGCTCATAATCGTCTTGAGCTTCTGGAGACGAGTCGACTACTATTATAAGGCTGCTGAACCGTGGAGGGAACTTCAATCTGGGCCTGTACTCGGTTCCAGGTCGCTTCTGTTGGACTATGTGTCACCATTCCAGCTCCAGAGTGTATCCCGAGCTTTCAAATTCCGCCACTACCGTGTTTTCGCCACAATCGTCTCATTCTTTCTACTCAAAAGTATCATTCTTGTTTCCACTACTTTATTCGTGGTTCAGCATCCGTCGCATGCTGAATCGGTGGATATCACGTATGAAAATACTTTCGACGCTGCTAGTACTTGGGCCTCTTTCGATTTCCGATCTTTTTATAGGAACAGGGAGCCGAGTCCCTTCTTAACCAAAGGGGAAGCAGTGTATTTCGATGGCGGCTCGGACAAGCCTGTCTATGCGTACGTGTCTCGTCTCAGAGGCGATGTGGTACGTGATTATGCTTGGAACACCCAAGGTGGATTCGTAACCCAGAGGTTCAAATCGACAGCACCGTCACTCAACGTTACGTCTCTCGCAGCCCCGGTCGACTTGTTTCTTCCAGTTGCTGACTGCGAAGATGCAACGTTAACTCTAGATCCTCCCACCGTTCAAGGCTCGTACTACATGTGGAACTCGTCCACGTGCTCAACGGGAAGAAACAGTAGTTTCATATGTCCTGACTTTAGACCTAATAGCTTGAATAGCAGCCGATGCGCTAGCCAACCGTGGGCATATACGCTTCACCGCATAAACTGTTCAGAGACCAGGCCCCCGGATGATTCAAAAGCAAATGGCGGGGGGGCTTCTGATGTACGATACGCCATCACCGTCGCGTACCACAACATTCCCTCCATGGTCGATGACAATACAGGATTGGCAGGAATCAAACTCAACAATCATTCAGCCGTTCTTTGCAAGATTGGCTACAAAATGGTTTCGGTCACTGCAACTCAGGATATGCTCTCGAGCAATGTGTCTCTGACCCCAACCACCGACTATGGAGAAGGAAGACAATTACACAACTTGACGAATTTCTCACTGTCCGAAATGCTTATGACAGATCTCGAAGTAGCGTCTTCGACTCTTGTCTACAATGAGAATGTCCCTCGCCTAACTATTGAATCTACCAAGATGAGCCGCGATTGGACTGCTAGCGAAGCACTATTTCAGTTGATGGCTATCAAGTTAGGAGACGAGTTCCGACCTGACGTTCTTTCCGTACCGTCAACCCTGAGGAAGATGTCAGTCGAGATTCTTGAAGGGCTTCTCAATGAGATGGCTCGTCAGTCACTGCTCGTGAACAAAGCTACAAACAGTACAGGTGATGGTCTCGTCAGCAGCCCACGGCTACAAATGAGTAATGTAGCAGTTTGGTTCATGGTTCCAGGCTTTTCATTCTTGTCTATCGTCTGCCTGCTTTTAATGTTTGCATCTCCTACGCGCTGCTGGTTCTCTGCGATGGGTGGCTCTATTGCCGGTCATGCTGCTGTTTTGGCCAACAATCCTTCACTACAGAGGATCCTACAGAGCTTGGGTGGGTTGAGCGAAAAGAGGTTGACTGAAAGTATAAGAGACATGGAGTTCACCATGACCAGCACCAGTGGTGATGTTCGGATACATGAAACGGGGAAGAACAGTCCTTCAGATGACCGAGAACGTCTGACCACCAATGCCAAGCGCTGGACACCTATAGCTGGGTCATTATATTTCATGACTGCCACTATCGCCATCCCCTTACTTGCAATCGGCGCACTTGAGCTCCTCCAACAACTATCTAATCAAAGACAAGGCATTTTCGACATAAACAGAACAGACTCCTCCACCATTTCAATTACACGAATGGCCTCCACGGCGATATTCTTTCTCATATCAACAATGGTCAATAGTCTTGACTTTATCATAGCGACTTTTGCCCCGTACAGTGTTCTTCGATCAGGAAGTGCTCCTGCAGAAACAAGTATTTTGTTTCACTTGCTATCCGTATCACCGTTCCTGATAGTACTCAAATCACTGAGGGCTCGTCAGCCAGGACCAGCGTCTTCCAACGTTTCATCGCTCTTGGGCAGCCTCCTCACAATCGTCTCATCGGGTCTCTGGACACTCACAGGGCCTGTAAGTGTTGAGAGATCGATGACAGCAATCGCGGGGAATTGGCGTACCTCATGGTCTGCCTTCAGCCAGGATGACTCTGGTGCCGCAAAAACACTGAACCTCATTCGGCATGGAGGGGCAAATTCCTCAGTTGCAATTTGGCAAGACGTGGTGCTGCCGAGTATAAGCATTGCATTTCCTGACTCTTCTATGCCTGACACGATGACTCAGTCCTCCAGCTACACTTATAGTGTCGGGGCGTTGCGGCCCTTCCTCAACTGTACCGTGGTCCCGGCAGAGAATCTAGTTATGGATCCGTGGGTCATGGCTATTTACTACGCATTGGACGGGGGTCGTATCGGGCACTCACGTGAGAAAACCATATGGGCTAACTTCACCGCTCCGGTCGGTTGCAAAGGCCATGATGTCAACGGGAAGTCTTATGTGTCATTCAATACGAGTGTGAAGATTGCGGATCGAGAAGGAAAATCCTATCATGATAGGTGGGTTGGTAGTTACTTGGATCTCAACCTAACTGTTAGTGACCCCGGTGCTGATTGTCCCTCCGTCGGCATATTCTTTGGAAATATGGGAGGCAATGATACCTCAGCATGGAAAATGACAGCCTTGACTTGCACTCAGGGCATCGAGCAAATTCCAACGAACATCACGTTCAAGGGAGACCCAGCTCTTGGGGTGATCGACGAGAAGCATCCTCCACTGCTAGCTCGAAAGCAAGCTTGGGAATGGGTAAACAGCACCTCAGGGTCATCGGCGCTTAACTACAAGCTTAAGCATTTTCTCGATGACCACCTGAAACTCTATCCGACTCACAACATTACCGAGCAAAAGCAGGACTGTGATTCATTTTTCAACCACTTGATATACGGTCCGAAGGCGGCAAAGAAAGAAGAACTCCTCGGGCCTATGAATGTCAGCAATTTGATTGATGCTGTGAAAAACGGCTACAGCGAGTATATGAGATATCTCATTGATCTCAACTTCCGAGCAGACGCAAATACCCCCAATGACGAGCTTGTCAGTGCTTTAGCGTCTCCATCTCCAGCTAAGGAGGCAGTGTCACCTAACACGGAGATAAATGGAACGATGCGCCAATTAATCACCCGCTTTGCCATAAACCCAACTTCTAAAACCATTCTCCAAGTCCTGCTAGCTATCATAGCTGTTCTGAGCCTCGCAAGCTATCTTCTTGTCAAGATTCGCGGTACACTTCCACGTGATCCTTGCAGCATCGCCAGCACGATGGCATTTCTGGCAGGATCTCAGCTGTGCGATCGAGATTCGTGCATCATACCGCAAGGAGCTGAGTACATGGCTGATGAACAGCTGAAGAAGGCTTTTGATGGCTGGGTGTTTAGTCTTGGATGGTGGCAGAAAGGAGGGGCTTCGGTGGAGTCAGAAGAGCGGAGTGATGATGCGAGAACATCAGGAGATACAGATCCTTCGAACGAGACACGGGAGGGGCAAAGGACTCTTGGAAGATTTGGGATCGATGTTGGGCGTGCGAGTGTTTCCAAGTTCTAGTGGGAAACAAAATACGCGTGTTGGTACTAGGAACCCATAGCAGTCATCTGTGGACAATGAACTGAATCTTGTAATCTTCGTATTCAAATGCTAAAGACATAAATCTCAGGTCGCTTCTATGTATGCAGCGCAAACTAAAAACTGAATTGGTATCACTTCAAACATTGCTTCGCCTCATCGCCTCGGGTATCTCAGTAATGACCTGCTCAACATCCGTCTTGACATAAATCTGTCTTCCAGCCTCACTTCCTTGTCCACTATGCATACTTCCCTCACCTCCAACTATCTGACTTCTCAGCGCAATCTCATCATCGAACCATAGTCTATTCCCTTTTCCCCCGTTGGAGATTGTTGGGAAACTCGATCTGCTTTTACTACCGCCTTTGAGGCGCAGATATCGCAAGAACGACTTGAAGCTTGGTAGACAGGCTGATACAATGCCCATTGATGGCTCGACAGAGGACCATATTGCTACGGTGCCCATAGCCCATGTGTTGTCGGCAGCTTTGGCGAAGACGTCGAGATAGTATACTCGTACAGCACTGGCGATGCAGACTCTGTATACTGTTAATATTATTCTGGGGAAACAGTCGTGGTGTCTTACAAGCCTCCAAGCGCCAAGATACCAAACACAGCTCCCTTCTTCTCTCTGCTCATCTGAAGCTTGAGTACCTCTGGCACCGGTATCAACAGCACGATGACGTTGGTGAACAGATTGATAATGGCCAGAATGACAAAGAACCGTGGAACATCAATGCATGTTCCCTCAGTGCCTTTAAACTGTGTCCAGTAATGGCTCACAGGCGTACAACCCAAGATCATGGTGAACAGGAATATCACGGGATATGATACCACCAGAAAGGTACCGAACCAAAAGGCGATCTTGAATGAGAGGCCGCCTCGGCTGAATATTCGTCGGTAGAAGAGGAGGATCGATACTTTTGTTGTAAAGACGGATATTGCGAAGAAGTAAGTGTATATGTATGAGAGCTAATAATATTAGTATGAGAAGTTCAATACATGGCGTTGACATACCTTGGAGACCTCGACCATCTGATCTATGGTGAGTGCCCAGACATGCTTACCAGCGCCAGCTTGGCCAACTAAGAATATTAGTGATTACCAATCACATAAACGGATAGAACTTACCAACTACCACCATAGCTGCAGTAGCAGCCACAAAGACCCACGATATAATAATCGCATAGTCATCAAGACTCAGCCCATAAACCTGCTGCGTGCGAATCACAATGCGACCAGCCAAGAACAAAGCAGAGATGAGCAACAAGGTAAGAACAACAGCAGCATTCTTGGCCTCACTATTAGCCGAGAGATCTATTCCTTCAGGCGGTGGGCCAAAGATGGCAACTACCAAAGGGTCAACCTCCATGGCACACAAAAAACAAAAGCTAATAAGCACGGCCACTTGTACTCCCCAGACGGGCGAGACATGGGGGGCTTTTTAACAGCTACGGCAGTGCAAATCATTATACAAAAAAGCAAGGTGAACCTCGTGATTAGCAGTGGGACATATTTGTTGCATTGCTCCATATTATACAGCGGGCTCGGCTACCATTATCAGGGGGTCAACTCGTCCGAAACGAGGGCGGGTCCTTTCAGGGATGAACCTCGTGTGTTGCGAACGAGAGTCTTGGTATCGATTTAAGTTTCGGATTATGCATAGTTTTAGGAAATGCGATGACGACGTCACCGTTTTTACTCTGGGTATATCGCCTCTGTTTGTCAAGGTTGAGGTTATACATGGTAAGGTTGAGGCAAGGTTGAAGGATATCACCGTCAACAATCAGGTGGTGCCGGTATTACCGTCTTGTCCTCGAATTGCCGTGGTTTCATCTTGACTACCCCTAGTACAGCTCCTTTGGGCAGTTCCAACGTGCGACTGACTCGAGTTTTCTCAACGTTACATCCGCGACCTTGCGGAATAACGGCGCTGCAGTTCTTATCAACCAAGACCCCAATCAAGATCCCTGTCTCGGCAACGTGGCTTTTGTCATTATATCCACAATCGGATTGAGATTCTGCACCTGCTCTTCTTGAAACAGACAAGTCTTAGCTATGAAAAGGCATGGAGTTCGTCGCAATTGCCGCGGTGATAAACTGGGGTTTGCTACGGTTGTCCCGCAGAGCAAGGATGTGAAGATGGTGGACCAATCGGTAGACGGCATTTCATGACTGATAACGGTGCTTCAAACGATTCGAGTTAAAGATCAACGCCAAGAACAAAGACTCAATAGAGTTTGTCTCATCTTGGCGGGAGGCGCGCTGCCCGAAAGTATATGCAAGAGATATTAACGTTGGATACGACCTGCGCCGCATTGGGCTACTCGTGACGCCTGATCTACGCTATAATGGCTGGATCTATAACTTTGTGCTTAAGCGAAGGTTAATCGGGAAGGTGATTCTGAACAGGAGGGACATAAATGCTGCTTTCAGGTTTGAGCAAGTCATCAGGTGATGGGGATTTTTTGTGGTAGATGTGATCGGTGACTAAAAGAGTGGTCCGAATGGTAACTGCCGAGTGATCTTTGACGTATGCAGTTGCAGCTTTTGTGATAGATGACTCGCGATAGAGGATGCATATGATGTGCTGTTGACCCTGATGGTGAGATATAGATCTTGGCGTGCCGCTTGATCCAGACCTCGGGAAGTCGCGGGTACTGTGTTTCAACGGGAACGAGACTTAACGAGTAGCGAGATTCTGTCTCAGGGCTGTGTCGGGCGTGGAGTTGAGCGATGCACGATGCTGAGTAGATTGAGTTGAGTATATAGTTTGCAGTTTGAAGCTGCTTATTAACAATCGGAAAAATCGGCTTCATGGTCTAGAGGTATGATTCTCGCTTTGGGTAAACCCAAAAGCACTGCTTGCGAGAGGTCCCGGGTTCAATCCCCGGTGGAGCCCTTTCTTTTTCACAATTCTGCAATCTTTTTTTTTCTCTTCTTTTTCGCTGCAGTTCCCTTTGAAGAAGGATGTCCCTTTTCCCCTTTTAGTTGGGTCCATTCCTGTCACCGTTAACAAAAGGAGCCGTAATCAGAGGCTACCATACTGCACCTCCATGCCTCTGTTGATAACAAAGGGTCTTCTGCATGCACATGAATCAGTGATCATTTACTGGGAGAGACCAGTCACATCGCCTCAATATACTTTTTGGCGAAGCGTCTTATTGGATCAACCCTGAGTTCAGCTTTAGACTTTGAGGCATAGGCCAGTAAGAGTGAGTTCCAGCGGTGGAAACTTCACCAAACAAACATGCAAGATGTGTTATTCACCTCTGGCAGAATCCTTTGAACAAAGATTTCGCTGGCCTACAAAAGGAACCTTCTCACTAAGACAGACCCAACGGGACATAGACTTCGTGCGATTTTGTGATATATAAGGATGGTTTCTCACTTTCCCAGCCTGATTAAATTTCCTTCAACGTGCGCCACTCGTTCTCTGAGACTTGTATTACTTTTCCCATATCTTCCCTTCATTTCTCTCAGTATTTCCCACTCGCAATGGTCCCCCACTACCCAGATCGTGGCTCAACCGCCAGGCTGCACATCCCAGCACGCCCAGTCAGCACCGGTTCCCTTATAACTCCATCCAACGCACCCCTACGACGAGGACGTTTCACTCTCGTGCACCCACCAAAATCTCTCAGGGAATGGACAGATCGGAGAGGCAAGCCGGTTCCCTATGAAAAATTGTCTACACGTCTCGCTTAATCGTTGAAATTATCGCAATAGGGCATGGCCTAAGGGGATGCTGAGATTAGATATGACCGTTTATTGATCTCTGGTGGTAAGTCACTTTGTAAGCAAATCTGTAAGCAAAATTGCTTACTGTTGTTTACAGGACAGCGCATAATGTGGTTGCATGCTAGGCACACTGATTGATGCCTAAAGCTTATGACGCCTCCACGAGATATATCAAGCCAACACACTAAAAAATCCCATTTAACTTTAGCTCTTAGAAGGCAATATACGCATAGCCTTAATAAAGATAAGCCTCCTAATAAAAAACAGAATAATATGCTTTTATGATAACTCAATCAGTAACCTTATTAGCAGCAGCTGGGGTATAAGAAGCCTGCCTGATCCCTCATTGCTAGGCACACGGGGTCAAGATTACTCTGCCTCCGACAGCATTGTCTTCATGTCATGCATATTGAACGATACAAGGGGCTGAGGATAAATACGTCGAACGGATCAGACAACGGATCAGTATTACAAATTATCAATTTTGGAGTGGTATAATGATAAATACAGCGCTGTGCCAAACCCAATATCCCAATCTGCCCTGTGCCTTACTCTCAAATCATCATTTGCCTAATACATGAACCCGTGAATCCTCATCGTAAAGAACGTAAAAAAAATTGCGCTGATGAAAAGACAAAGCATCGCCAGCGCCGTAACAACCCTTGATCGTCCATCGCACTTCTTCGTAGTCAATCCGCCCTCCTCCAAAGAAGCAAGCTTCCGCTCCAAACCCGCTTGATACTCAGCCTCCTCGTCCCTCTGCGCATAGACATACGAAACAACACTCTCATCAGTGAAATGATCAGAAGGCTTAGCATCCTTATCCAGCACGAAAATCTCATCCTCCAGAAACTTCTTCACACCCTCCTTCCAAGGCGTCTTCTTGATGAACAAATTGATCATCTCCGTACAGCCCATAATAGCATTCCTCGCGCCAATCATCTCATTAAACGTCGTAACATCCCTCGGCGCAGGATCCTGTTCGCCTTCTTTGTCATCGTAGTGAGCATGACGATCACCGTCTTGGTCGTTGTACGTGTGGAAGCAAAGAATAGAGCCCCAGTCACCGTAGGTGTCAGGCTTGAAGCGGATATAGCCAGCGGTGTCGCGCTCGATTAAATCAGACGGGTTGCGCAGGCGGCGCTGCGTGTGGCCTAGGGCGTACGAGTCGGAGATCATATGGAGACAAATACCGAAAGCGCGTTTGCGGATGTTGGCGTCTTTGTATTTCGGTGTTGTGGCGAGGATGAGATCGCGGAGGGTGTCGGATTTCGAGGGGATGGTGTCTTTGGTAAAGAAACCGGGTAGCACGTCATCGAGAGTGTCGTCTTCAGAAGTGCCTTGATCGCCGCATGCAAGCTTGTACATGACCTCCATCCACGTAAGAATGTTCTTGCGCGTCTTCTGCGGCTTCTCGCCCATCACTGAACCCATGCCGTGGAAGAACTGGAGATCTCCCATGTGCGATCGCTTGATCATGCATTTCTCATCGCCGAATTTAAAGGCGTTTAGCCACTCGACGCCTAAGCCGAACATGCGATTATCTTCGGTGACGTCCTCGAAGAGTAGACAGGAGGGATCATCGTTCCAGACTACGCCGCGGAAGAATTCCCATTGTTTGTCGTTGATGTTGTTGTAAACTGTTCCGCGGGGGAATGTCATGTCGGATTCGATAAAGGCTGCCACGACGATACTTTCGTGGACGGGGAACTTGATGTCCATTTTCGTGGGGAACGAGACGCCGACGCCGATGTCGTAGTTTGCTCGGACATCATCGTTCTTGGCGGTTATATACTTTTTCGAATCCATGCGAATCGTTACATTCGCTAATCTGTCAGCACACTTTCAATAACACGTCCTCGAAACATACCAGTCAAAGGACTCCCCCGCTCCTGGACATCCGTAACATCAATATCAAAGACCCTGGAGCAATCCTTCACTTTGACATGGTTCTTTGAGAGCGGCATGGCAGGACACTCAAACTCGAGCGTGAAATTCCTCCATCCCTGGCCGTGTCTCGCTTCATACGTGACCCATGCTTTTGAACCTCCCCAGCTCGGTTGCGCGAGGTAGATGGTCTGTTGAGTGCCTGCTTCGATCACGTTGAGGGGCTGACGTAATGGCCAGTCTCCGCTCTCGAGGCCGGAGTCTTCGAGGAGGAGATCCTCTGAGGATTCGTTGTTTATGCGGACGTGGCAGGAAAAGTCCATCGAATTATTTGTGCGGTGAATGTGTAGTTGGTATGTGAGAAGAGGTAAAATGGGAGGAAAGTGTTTGATGATGAAGGCGCAAAATGAGTGACGATTCTGAGATCGTGATGCAAACCTTGGCGATCGACGATGACGTCGTTCTTTTTAGACGCGTCTGACGTGAAAGCCTGCAGCGGGGCTTTTGCTCCTAGCCAATCAAGACGAGCTGCACAACGCGGGGCAGGGATTGCTGCCTCAGCCCTGAAGATCTACGACAAACATGTCGTTCAAAAGCCAAACGATACGAAAAGATTAACAATGCAGCAAAGCATATCTATCCAAAACATGTATAAGAAATTTTGCATTATATCTCAAGGAAGATTAGGTCAATACTTCTCGATATATTTTTAAGCTTCAAGTAGCACCACGGCTTGTGTGGCGATGGATTTGCCGGAATTTAGAGGTAGCTACAGGGTAACAAATGGTAATAATGATCCCTGAGGTGCGGTCTCAGTGAGCACGGCGTAAGATTAATCCGGGATCTCCCCAGCCTGAGCCGTCCTTTGGATCAACTTACCTGAAGCACTCATTCATCGGCCATTGGCAGTTCGTCAACAACAGTCTCTGAAGACGTGAATCGCGATGCGACAACATCACCTCCCATGATCAGGCTTGATGGCATCGAATCAGCCACCTGCGCGCGACCGCTCGAAATGCCCTTCCATATTATACACGACGAGGTCTGAACAATCGAGCGATGCCTGAGAAACCCTCCCACGTCCTACCCGCCCGTCAACCGATATCGTCCGCTCTGACTGAGAATGCCGACGACTGGTTCCTGCCAGCATGCGCATATACCCCGACGGGGGCTGCTACATGGGCGCGGGAGCCTCTCTCTCGCACCCTATTGAGCTGTTCGGCGACGATGTTGGGAGACTACACTAGGCGGAAGCTCAGTCCGGTCGGCATGAGCTATCGCGCTTACACACGAAGCAACATTATGCGATTCATGAAGTAGATATCCTACCCAATCGACCCGTCTACTCCCGACCTTGAGCGATCGCCTTCTTTGTGGCTGCCATCTCCATGCCCCTTTGGCCGCATACACTTTGCGATTTGCTCACTCCAGTACCGATTCCACAAGGTCCAACAATAACATCGGCACACGCGTATGGAATGCGAACAAAATGCTGCCTGTTCAATGTCCAAAGTCTCGGTTACGCTTTATTCGCATCTGTCTTCGGAACGTCACAGTCGTTAAACAACAGGACGCCTGGCACCCACGACTTTGGTCTTGCTGCGGTACTTGTGACTACTTCATACCATCCCGGAACATGCTCTCCAATTGACTCATATCCATGAATATCTTGCAGCGACATCGTGTTCTGAATCTGTTCTTTAACATGCCCTACTATATTACATCCATCCATAGTTCCCAAGCTTGAGCTTCCGTCTAACTGCGACCTCATCTCCACATCAACCCTCCCTGTCCCACTCAGGTCCACCAAAAAGAATAGCGCTTCCTCCACTTGTCAAGACGGCCAAAAAACATACAACAGCGGG
>JABEEO010000528.1:0-46897 GCA_013364945.1 Fusarium tupiense | reverse complement strand
TCCTAAGTTTTATTGCATCCCCCTGGAGCCCAGTCAAACGGGGCACTGCTAAGCTCAATGCTCCCATTATTCAACCCCACATTGACCTCATTATCAAGATTCAGATCTCATCTCAGGGACTGTAACTTTTACAACTTCACTTCACCAACACAGGAATTGAAGCACTCAGACAAGATGGCTGACACACCAAGCGAACCACCTCCTGACTATGATAAGTCCACCGCCACTCAGGGCACCCCTCAGCGGCCCTTACGGAAAGGTCCTATACCGCTAGAACTCCCAATTCTTAAGCACCTCAACGGCAAGAGAGTAATTCTTGCATCTGCCTCACCACGAAGAAAGGCATTGCTGCAACAGGTGAGCCAAAGACATGGGGTTAACACCAATGGCCTTTTTCTCATGATACATAGTTTGGCCTCACAAACCTCGAGATTCTCCCATCCACCAAACCCGAGAATCTCGACAAAGCTGCACTAGGTCCCTACGAGTATGTAGCTGCAACTGCTCACCAAAAGTGTATGGACGTTTATACTACTGCACTTGAAGTTCATCTGAAATCCATACCGGATCCTGATCTCGTCATCGCTGCGGACACTGTTATCGTTACCAAGGATGGTCGAATTCTGGAGAAGCCTCGAAGCGAAGCTGATCACATTCGCATGCTCAAGCATTTGCGAGACCAGAGAATGCACAAGGTCTTGACATCGATTGTAGTAATCGCACCAAGAGAAGACGCGAGACATCCGGGCTATGTCATCGACACCTACACAGAAGAGACCAAGGTGTACTTCTTGAGTGAATCTGACGGTCTTCCTGATGATGTGATTGAGGCGTATGTCAAGACTCGTGAGGGTGCAGATAAGGCTGGTGGCTACGCTGTTCAAGGCGTGGGCGGTATGTTGCTTGTTGAAAAGCTCGACGGAAGCGTAGACAACGTCGTTGGACTTCCAGTGAGAAAATGCATGGCTATGGCGGAGAAAGTTATATTCAGACAGGAAGAGGAGGACTTTGAAGGTGAAGGCGAGGAAGAGGATTAGATGTTGAGCAAGAATAGAGGATACCAGGAAAATAGAATGGATACTCATGCAATTTAACGAGCTACACAAATGTGGCTTGAGCAGTCCCCATTTTGTCAATCATTTATTTCTCCCTGGCTTCCTTAAGTTATTCGGGTTTCCAGAAGTGTTCTTTGAAGCTGATAGGTGCAAAATGGTTCTATCCCGTCATCGTGGACCCAAGGTCTCAGCACCAGAGGACACATGATACTGGCTCCTCATGACTACTAACTTATTAGCTGAGCTAACAGACAGATTAGTTACATTAACAAGGACAAGCTGCTTTTGTAGTGTTGAGCAACTGAGTTTGAGCCTCAGGGATATACTGAGAACGGTAGAATGGAGTCACATAATTACATAATTATCATGACTAAATCAAAACATTGGTGATGCAGATCAGGAACAACCAAACCCAAGACATGATTCAATCCCCAAACCAGGAGAACGCCGCCTTCCATATTGGATGTCAATATGCAAGGACTAGGCAGACTAAGGGTCCTGTAGTGCCATTTTCACATGGAAAATCCGGGGCAGCACCCTTGCACGTCATTTGCGACCTACATATCCTCTCTCACATGAAAGTTGTATGCGCATCTTGACAAATTTTGCACGTTTGTTTGTTTACGTCTCACTACCATTCTCCTCATTAATCACTACTCAGCCAGAAGATGTCGTCTCCAAATAACAAGTCTCCCGCCAATGGCGATTCCGGTGCCGCCGATGAGAAACCGCGACTCACTGAAGAGGAAAAGAAGCAGAACCATATCGCATCTGGTATGTGAACTGTTTACACGTGATATTTGTTGTCGCATGATATCTGAGATACTCTTGAGTGTTCTTTGAGATGATATGCGCTAATGCGCATCAATCAGAGCAGAAGCGACGCCAAGCGATTCGTGAAGGCTTCGACCGCTTAACTGAACTGGTACCTGGCTTAGAAGGACAGGGGAGATCCGAGGGCCTGGTTCTGAAGCGGACAGTTGACTATATGCGTGAGCAGCTCTCAGAGAGGCAGGCCATGGTTGATCGCATTGAACAGGCTGGTGGTGATGTCGATGAGAAACACAAGAGGTGAGTCGGGTGACCACTTTGCTATCAACAAACCAGGTACTGACTGTCTTTCAAGGGCGCTATATCAACAGGCGGCGAACCCAGGTCGTACCAGGGGATGATTACGCACTTGTATGGTCTTCACAGCTACCGCACGTCAAGAGCCCGAACAGACTCAACGACGTTGGGCATTCAACCGATGAATCTGATTTACTGTCGCATATCAGCACCTGACCGTCCCAAATCACGATAGCAACGAGCCGCGCCACAATGGCAGCGCCGCGCTATCAGCATGACTAGGGAAGAAAGACTGATATAGATAGAGACTATTGTATCATACAAATGTGTTTTTACAGTTATTATTACATGACATCGCATATCTATCTGTGTCTAGGCAAATGTGTCTACCATGGTTCTGAACCGCTCACGTACCTCCTCTGGTGATAGCATCTCCTTGCCCAGCGAAACCCGCTTGTTCTCAACATCTTTCTGTCCGATCACGAGAATCTCTCCATAGTTCTTCTCTCTTGCCTCCTTGATTTTCGCACCCAGAGGTCGTGCACTATCATCAATGTCAACCGACAGCCCAGTTGGTCGAAATGCGTTGCCCTGACTAGGGAGTGTGCCGTTCTCAAGCTGCTCGTAAAGTTGGTCGTTGTTACCAACCAGCACACCGCGCACTTGCCCCGCCCATTCGACGACAGGTTCGGCGGTGTTGATAGTGAGAATGATGACTTGGCGAGGGTTCAACCAGAAAGGCCACTTGCCATTGTACTTCTCAATCAGGAGAGCCATGAGACGCTCAACTGAGCCCAAGACAGCGCGGTGAATCATAACAGGGCGCACAGAGCCATACTCCTCGAGTAGAGAAGCATCCGTGGTCGTCTCGCCTCTGGCTTCATATTCTGGCGCAGGGGCCTGATACTCAAGTTCAAATCGCTTGGGTAGTTGAAAGTCAAGTTGAATAGTCGCCGTCTGATGCTCCTTTCCATCCGAGTCTGTGAGCACGATATCGATCTTGGGTCCGTAGAAAGCACCATCTCCCTCATTCACACCCCATTCCATGCCCGATGCGTCCAGAGCTCGCTTCAAGGCGCTCTCAGCCTGGTCCCACTCCTCTTCGGTACCAATGTAGTGATCCTTTGGCCGTGTGGAGAGTGCAAGTCGATAGTTTGAGCCAAATCGCAGAACAGTGTACACCACCTTGACAAAGTCTAGAGTCTTCTTGATCTCCTTCTCAACTTGAATTGGTCGGCAAAAAATGTGTCCGTCATCCTGGTGAAAACGTCGGACACGAGTGAGTCCACTCAATGCGCCGGAAATCTCGTTTCGATGCAGGGGACTGAAGTCGGCATATCGAATTGGAAGATCTCGGTAGCTACGGTTTTTGGAAGCGAAAATGAGGCAGTGGCCGGGGCAATTCATAGGTTTTAGACCATAATCACCCTCTTCCTCCTCGTCCGGCTTCAGGTCCTTCTGGTCACTCCCACAGCATCCGTCATGTTGCGCAGGCGGCGGTTCTGTATTCCCTCTTACAGCATACATGTCGTCGGCATAATTTTCCAAATGACCTGACTTGGCCCATAGTGACTTTTTGTAGATAGTCGGCGTGATAACCTCCTCGAAGCCATATCGTACATATTGTTTTCGGAGAAAGTCGACAAGTCGATTGAAGATTCGCGAGCCATTCGGTAGGAATATGGGGGAGCCAGGGCTGTAGATCGAGCTGATAAAGAGTTCTTGCTTGGTACCGAGTTTACGATGGTCGGGAGGTTCTCGCTTTTCGGACTTTTCAGAATAGAATCGGCTGCGGGAGATGCATTGCGGACACGTCCATGGTCTTCTCAGAGATGTATTGAAGGCCGCTCGGGCTGTCCTTGAGCGGATCATGGCCAGTTCAACACGCAATGGCGCGTGACAGATCGATATTCAATGCTTTTGCGGAAATATGACGATCCAAAATTCACAAACCCACCTGAAATCGTTGGACGCCTGCCAGCTCGTTGCTGTTTAAAGCCTAGCGGACACTCACGGGCCGCTATTCTTAGCGGTCAGCTATCGTCTATCGGCAGTCGGTAGACATGTCCAGTTCGTGTAGCGGTTAACAATATAACACAGGGCGATGTATCTACATGTAAACTTGTAATGAATACAATCATGCTGACGGTTTTGGTAGGTCAGATCATATGTAATTCTATACATGAAAGGTGAGATCATAGGCTCAATGTACAGTCCCTTTGTTTTATAGTGGTTATAGACATTGTGGCATGGGTCTCTGGGTCTTTGTGTGACCCCTCCCCAAGGCTAACAACCTAATGGAACCCCGCCATCCTTTTCCATACAAACAGAGCAACTGCGTGAGCATTGGATCTCAACTGGCCAAAATTCACGACTCTTATTCATACCGTAATTTCTCTTCGCACTCACACAACGAGGCTCTCGCTCTCTTAATACTCTGTCACCCTATTCAAGCTCCTTAAGTCCTAACTAATCCTGCGGCTCCCACGGACATAAGCCGCTGCTGGCTCTCACCATGAGCTTCGCTATCGAAGTCCCAGGCGATGCGAATCCGCTGTCTTTGCAGTCGCTGTACCAGACACTGCAGTCAGCCACTTCAACCGATTATGCGCAGCGTCAGACGGCAGGGCAACAACTAACATCATGGGAGCTCCAACCTGGCTACTATTCTTCGTTGCAGGTGAGCCTATAGCCGAGATCGAGACTCTTTTCAAGGCACTAACAATCTCGCAGGCTGTCTACCTCGACAAGTCCCTCGCCTACGAAGTTCGATTTCTCGCCATTATTCAGCTCAAGAATGGTATTGACCGCTATTGGCGGTTGTTTAACCAGGTCAAGAACAGTATAAAACCAGAAGAGAAGAGCTTGATACGCTCGCGGCTATTCCAAGGTTCTATCGAGGAAGAGCACACCAACCTTGCTCTACACAATGCTCTGGTGGTCGCGAAGATCGTTAGAATCGATTATCCTGGCGAATGGCCAGATGCTATGGGCAATATCATCGAACTCCTCCGTTCATCGCGAAATGGTAACCAGAGACATCTTCACGGCATCCTCGAGATTCTACTGCGAGTGGTGAAGGAACTGGGAACCGCACGAATGCGAAAGAACCAGACCGCTCTACAATCAGTTACCCCTGAGATTGTTCACGTCCTTAGCGAAGTCTACTCAGAAAAGTCCCAGGCATGGATGGGCTTCCTTACTGGTGGGCCAGGTGGTCAGGAGGAAGTCAACCTGGCTATGCTCAACAGCTTACTTGCTCTTCGAGTTCTTCGTCGGCTCGTTATAATGGGATACGAGCGCCCGCATAGTGACAGCACTGTTGAACAATTCTGGACGTTGTCACAGAACCAGTTCGGACAGCTCCTCAACCTTGTTAGCCATGACTCGGCAGTCCCACCAAATTACCAAGAAGTTGTTGGCAAACACTTGCTCCAATTTACCAAGCTGCACATTGACATGGCGGAGCAGCATGCCGCCAGCTTTGTGTTTCTTCCCAACTCCATCCCATTGGTACAATCATATTGGGAGCTGGTTGCGAAGTTTGCAGAGGTATTCGACAAGTCTGGCGGTATCAGGCAAGGCCCATCAGAGACCGGATCTGCAAAGTCCAAGGTCGAGGGCCCTGTATTAGAAAGACTGGCGCTCAAGGGACTTCTCCTTCTCAGATCATGCGTTCGAATAGGGTTCCAGCATGTCCAGACTTTCAGATGGCGAAGCCCAGAAACAAAGGCCGAGCAAGAAAAGGCTAAGAACCTGATCAAATCGGAACTTTTGAAACCTGATCTCGTCATTCAAATTGTTAACTCCATCATCACCCATCTCTTTGTCTTCCGTAAGTCAGATCTTGAAGGTTGGGAGGAAGATCCAGAGGAGTGGGAGCAACAGGAACAGAGTGAAGGAAATGCTTATGAGTGGGAAGTAAGGCCATGTGCTGAAAAGCTGTTCCTCGATCTTCTCACACACTACAAGGACATGCTAGTCCTTCCCCTGTTGTCTTATTTCCAGACAGCACAAGATCCCCAGGCCGATATTGCTACCAAAGAGGCAGTGTACACTGCAATGGGCCTCGCCGCTGCTCATGTTCATCATGTATATGACTTCGATGCCGTTCTGGCTTCAACGATTGTCAATGATGCGCGCCTCCAAGGTGGCCTCTGCAAGGTACTACGGCGAAGAATCGCCATCCTTGTGAGTCAGTGGGCTCCTATCAAGCTCGATGACTCAAGTAGGCCGATTGTGTACCAAATTTACCGGCATTTCCTCAACCCCGAGGATGAGACCAACGATGTGGTGGTCAGAATTACAGCTGCCCGACAACTACGATGGATTGCCGATGAGCTTGACTTCAATGTGGACGCTTTCCTGCCATACACTTCTGATGTTTTATCACAGCTCATCAACCTTGTTCAAAGTGTTGATGTCGATGAGACTAAGTTGGCTATCCTTGAGTCCATCAGAATCCTGGTTACGCGAATGGAAGAGCAAGTATCTCAGTTTGGAGATCAGCTCATGTCGGCTCTTCCTACGGTTTGGGAGAACTCGGGGGCTGAAGAGTACATGATCAAGCAAGCGGTAACATCAATTTTCGCAGCCCTGGTTATGAGCATGGGCCCCGATTCACAACGATATCAGCATTTCATGCTGCCACTCCTCTCTGAAGCAGCCCGCCGAGGATCAGACCTACATCTCCACTTAATCGATGAGTCTTTGGAATTGTGGAATAATATCCTCATGCAGAGCTATGCTCCCTTGGCTCCTGAGTTGGTAAACATTGCAGAGCTCGTTCTGCCACTACTCGAGTATGATAGTGAGACGGCCTCACTGGCTCTAACAGCTGTTGAGTCCTATATCCTGCTTGCTCCTGCTTCTATGCTAGAAGACCGCCTGCGTCGCCCGACATTGAGCGCCTTATCTAATATCTTAGATTCAAAGAGTCGAGAACAAGTTCGTATGGGTACCAGTTGCATTGAGAATTTTATCAGGGCCGCTGTAGAGCTTGGCGGCTCGACAGGCGTTTCGGTTATCTTACAGGATATGGTTGAAATCGGCTTTATGAACAAGATCCTCGGAAACCTACATGACGCTTGGGAATCACACCAGACCACAGGTCCCAACCGTAAGGTCAGCAAGCTCAGTACTATCACTGAGACAGATTACTTTGCCATCCTAGGACGCTTGGCTCTCGCTGAGCCCACACTCTTCAGTCAGATGCTTACCAATATGGGCTCGCTTGATCAAGTCTGGGCCTGGCTCTCATCTGAGTGGTTCTCACATATGTCAAGTATGGACCACATTGAGCGGCAGAAACTCTATCTACTTGGTTTGACAAGATTGCTGGAATTGACATCACCTGTTCAAGAACTCGTGTTGAGCAAACTCCAGGACTACTTCGATATGTGGATCAATGTGATTTCCGATCTCCAGGATGGTGTGGCCAACGGAACTGATACCCTGATATGGGGTCCTTTGGAGACCACCGAATATGATACCCCCAAGATCATTGCGGAACGCAACATGGAAGCCAAAGATCCTATTCATACCGTTCACGCGTTCGATTTTGTCAAGATGCGCCTCCAGGACTTGGTGAATAGGGTCGGAGGCGAGCAGGCCTTCCAGGAGCAGTGGGCCGTCAATGTAGATAAAGAGGTGCTGGACAAGTTTCAGCAAATGGCTTCTGGTGTTCAGCAACAACAGCAACAGCAGCAGTAAGATAATATGATTGGACATGGAGGGGATTAGAGTGGCAGACGATCACGATGATGAATTGGGAAATGATACACCAGGGATTGTTTTGCATTCAGTAAGATTAGACCATTGTTAACGGTTTCATACAAATGGCTGAAGATTGCTATCAAGTCTCCTCTCAATGGCTGTTAACTCTGTGTATTGAATTATCAGTAACACTAATCTATCTCTTAAGTCAGATATCGCATTCGGCTGCATCTATAGCTTGCTCTGTCCCTCCTCAGGTATCTTAATAACAACCTTACCCCAAGTCCCCCGGCCACCAAGAGCCTTGAGCGCAGCTCCAGTTCTCTCAAGACCAACAAACTCCTCATCGGTATACTCAGTGCCCCTGAGCTTACCCTGCTTAACAAGATCCATGATGCCATTCCACACCTTGGGTATCGTCTCCCTCTCATGGATAGAGTAGGCGCCCCAGTGAAGTCCAACAATAGAGATGTTCTTGAGGAGAACCTTGTTCATGGCGACCTTTTCGATCTTGCCAGCTGCGAAACCGATGACGAGAATTCGGCCGTTCCAGGCTGTGCACTTTGTGGAGAGATCGATTAAACCAACGGGGTCGTAGACGATGTCGACTCCACGAGATTTAGGAGTCAAGGCCTTGACCTTAGCGGGCCATGTAGCGTCGTTGTAAGAGATGACATGGTCGGCGCCGTAAGACTTTGCAATGTCGAGCTTGTGCTGTGTAGAGGCTGTCGCAATAACAGTCGCGCCAAAGGCCTTGGCCACTATTTCATGTCAGTTCACAACCTCATCACCACTTCTGATAATCTCATACCTTGAACGGCTGCAAGACCAACACCACCAGCTGCAGCATGGACAAGTACGTAATCGCCCTTCTTGACACCCGCTCTCACAACCAAAGCGCCATAACTTGTAGGCGCAGTAACAAACAGACCAGCCGCCTCCTTGAACGACCAGCCATCGGGAACAGGCAGGAGTGTCTCTTCTTTCGCCTTGATCTTTGTCGCAAAAGCGCCCTGTGATGCGCCAAAGACTCGCGATCCAACGGGAAACTTGGGGTTGGAGCTATGCTTGGGTGTGGCGACGACGGTACCTGCGAACTCGGCGCCGGCGATCCAGGGAAAGGCTATATAGTGTTAGGATTCTGTGAGTGAGTGCTTATGTAAATGAGCTTACGAGGTTGGTTTTGATATTTTCCTTGGATTTGTAAGATGTCGAAGAAGTTGGCGGCGGCGGCGTGGACTTGGATGAGATATTCTTTGTCTGTGGGCTTGGGATCGGGAAGATCTGAGACCTGGAGCTGTTCAGGGCCCTTTTGGTTTTGTTAGTGTATCTGATGGAAGCGATTGGTGGCATTGGAAGCTCACCTTGAGATATTCGGTGACTTGGATGCCGCGCATGATGGATATGGTTGTTGATATGATTTGGCTGTGTATTATGAATCAAGATTTCAAGTTCCGTCACGTAAGTGATTAGAGGTGATCAAGAGTTGACTGAGAAATGGCAATATACAGGTAGTTTAGTTTACGTGACAAGTGGAGGAGAGATTAGAGATGTCGCAAAAGAAAAAGAAGAAGAACAGATTTAATAGCTGACGTCGGTTACCTTGTCGCGGCCAGAGTCTGGGGTTACGCGGGGAAGAGATCCATGAGCCGAGGCATCTTGCCCCGGCGATCGGCCCCTACTTTAGTTAATTGATAGTGGACTACTCCGTACTCCGTTCCTTACATCAACATCCATGATATCCCTATTAGCACTCTAGCTTCATGAGTTCAGCTATGATCAGAGTCATGACTAATTACAAATCACATTAAAACAAGTCGTGAAGTTCGAAATACTCTCTGTTCCAAACCTGATATTTATGACCACACCATGCTGCTTCGCCTAGAGGCTATCCCCCCAGTCAACCTGTATTTCTCAGCTTGTCTTGCCTCGCCAGTCTTGACTCGAATGTCCCTCCTCACTAAAGTGAGCAAACACTGGGTTTTAATCCCCAAACTCTCTACGCCGGGTCCGTCGTTCAAGGTCCGCTAAGCAAATGCTCAATAGCACCCTGAACACTTCCACCACTTCGACGCAGGGCCGCGACATTGCGGTCAAAGTCAAAGAAGCCCATATCATTAAGCTGGCGCAATTGCTCAGCGTAGCGCTCTTCCGGGGGTCGGTTATCAGCAGGCGCCGCGGGAGCCGAGTCCAGTCCACCACCACCAAGCATTTGCATCATCTGCTGCATCATCTCGGGGTTCATGCCAAAGGGGTTGTTGGGCTGTGCGCCAGCTGCGGGAGGAGGGAACAGCGCAGCGAATGGGTTCGCGGGAGGTGGGCTAGTGGTTGAGCCCTGCTGCGTGCCACCTTGGCTAGGCGTTGTTCCAGAAGTCTGCGCATTGGCCGAACTGTCCGTCGCCCCTTGGCTGGGTGTGTTACCTGTGCCAGTCTGTCCCGTCTGTCCCTGGCCGACATCTCCGAACTGTGAGCGAAGTCCCTGGAGCTGCTGCATAAGCTGAGCCATGTCAGGGGCGTTACCTCCCTGTTGGCCTCCGAACATGCCTGAGAGAAGTGGGTTGGCAAAAGGGTTCGCCTGGCCTTGTTGACCCTGCGTATTTCCTCCGCTGGCTGCGCCCTGGGGTGTGGTATCGGTAGCACCAGGAGCTGGGAAAGCTCCAGCCTCTCCTCCTTGCATGTTTCGCTGCATACGCATAGCCTGGCTCATCATCTCGGGGCTGCTCATCATCTGTCGCATAAATGGTGATGTGATGATTTCTCGGGCGTTGGGAAGATTTCGAAGCATAGGGTTCGAATCGATCAGCATGTTGATAAATTCGGGGTTGTTGAGAGCCTCGTTCATGGATTGTAGAACGTTGGGATCGGCCATGAGTCGTTGAATTCGTGCCTCATCCATTGGAGCGCCCATCTAGAAGTGTGTGTCAGCAACATTCGATATGTACAGTGCATCATACATACACCACCGTCGGGCCCAAACATATCAAGCCCGGGAAGGCCATTCCCAAATCCGGCATATCGAGCACCAGTCAAGTTGGCAAAAGGTTGGTTGGCCGTGCCTGAAGCCATGTTGGTCGGGGCGGGAGTCGATGTAGAGGTGGTGGCGGCGGGAGTTTGGTTGGGCTGCTGATTGCTGGCAGCGCTCTTGACCATGTGGATTGTGTTGTTGTGCTTAATCTTGTAGGTACTCAGGGCATCATCGTTCTTCATGACTCGGCCAGAGTAGATGAGACGCTGTCGTTCAACGGGAATGTTCTCAAAGTCCTCTCCCGCAAGCTTAGTCTTGAGGTCGAGGACAGTTGCCGTATCGTTGATAGTGATGCTGTGCGTGCTATCTGAGGAAGTCTTCACCTTGAAGGTGATCTGAGAGTCAGCGCTCGGCTCGGGGTTGTCGGCCATTGTGTGAACTGGTGATAGGGCCTGGCGCGGCGCAACGAGGGGGTTGAATAGCGATAGCGGGGGGTTTGAGGATGGAACAAGAGCGGGGAGGGAGCTCTTGAGTGTAGAGGTAGGTTGCGAGCGATCGTGGGAGCTGTGCTCGAATATGCTGTTACTGCTAAGCAGGTAAAGCCTATTGCCTGGGGTGTTGGAAGGAGAAGCGTAGTCTATAAGCTAAGACGATGCTGAAGGCGAAGTTGAAAGCAGGAATTGAGCGAAGCCTTGAGAAAGAAGTGGAGGGTAGACTAAACGTCAAGGCCCAGTCCCATCAATAACTACTAGGTAAGTGCTGAGTTACTTAATTGGATCAACTGCAGATGCAGGCAGGCGTAGGCGTAGGCGTAGGTGCAGGTAGCCTCCACTGGGCTCAGGTGGTATTGTCAAGTCGGTAGTGACGTGGGGCAACTTTTACTGCCAATGACGCGCTGTGGATAATTATCAAATAGAAAGAATAGGTAGACTTCGTTGAGCAGGGCAGGATTTGGACAAGTTAAAAAAGGAAATATTCTGCAAACAGAGGCTTTGTTTCGTATGTGAGTTACGATATTGAATCAAAATCCTTTCATGTGACAGGATCACTTGCTTCTCTTGAAGAGTCCTCTCTCAAGCATATGAACACATCTCATCTTATTCCACCACCGTCCATCATCTTCTGTAGCCAGATTCCAGTAATCACAACCAAGTCAACATCATTTCCGGGAGCTACAGACTAGACCTCATCTCAACCTCTTTAACCGAAAAGGAGGACGTCATGTATTGAAATTATTCCCCTTTTCACACCTCCTTTGTGCCTTATGGGGGACACCTGTGGCTTTAGGCTGCATATAAACTCATGATTCAAGCACCCATCTCACGCAGGTATTCGGTCCCGTTTGTTCAAAAGGGCTTAAACAGCGCAAAGCTCCGAAACAACGAGATGAGTTAGATGATGAAGAAAAGACTTTGGCAGGAGATCTCACTTTATTACACTCATCTTAACGTTCAATAACGAACACACCGCTCACTCACTCTACACTTTTTACGGGGGTCCTGGGTTGATACAGGGTAGCCATCTAGCATGGGGCGTTGGCCTTGATCTCGGTCGAGAGTTGAACTACGAACCCAGCTTTACTAAACCATCCTCAAGTCTCATCTGAAAGCTTCAATAAAATGCGATCAAATTATTAACAAAATGGAATGAGCTGCATCGCCTAGAATAAAAGATATCCTCTCTTCCATATATATATACATCGGCGAATGGTCAGAGTCAATATCAACATCTCTGATCAACACCAGATAATGACCCCAAGTTCATCATGATTCAAGGCATCTTTTACGCCAGATTCTTCCCCCAAGAGGGTAAATGGCCACATAACAATGCGTTCATATGTCTCTTCTAATACTATTCAGGCCCCAAGATTGTCGCACAATCTCCCGCAGGCTGCATAACCCCCGTCGAAGGCTCAACCAAATCCCCTCTCATCGACTTCGACGTACTCCATGAGTACATCATTCCTAGGCAAGCCTTTTGCAATCGCTATCTCACCATCAACACGCCAGATGGGAAGTATACAGTCCTAGGATACCCAGTTGTTATCCCACACACCAAGTACCTTCGAAATGAGTTCATCTTCAACTTCGGCCTCGTGCTCGACGCTGATGTTGACCATGTTCCTTATGAGCGCGTCGTTCGTGGTCTAGCCTCTACCTTTTCTGAGATGGAGAAACAGAACGAGTATTTGAGCCAAAATGCAGAGACAAAAGGATCTGGGAGGAGGCCGATTGATAGTTTGCTTGAGATTGTCAAGGAGGATTTGGACAATTATGGAGAGTGCATGATTCCAGTTGGTAAGCTAACAACTTTGTCGCTGGACGACTTGATACTAATGGATTTACAGACGAAGCCAACACTATCAACATGAAGCTCTTCCCTCACCACATGGATCCTCCTAGAGTTCGAGGCTGGCATGTCCCTGTCCCAAAGGCCAAATTCTCCGACATTATGGATCCGACCTGGGATCTCACCCTCCAGAAAGTCATATCTCACATTGACGGTGTCTCTGATGTTCGACGTATCGCTCACGCTGCTTCTGTCTCTCTTGAGCTAGCAAAAACTGCTCTCCGCCATCTCCTCTACTACGACACTATTCTACTTCTTGACATGTTCTTTTTCACGGCATGCTACGCTCCACGCCCTGGGATCCATGACTTTATCCGAAATGTCGACGGGATGGTCGATGAGTGTGCTGCATATGTATCTCATGGACGCGGCCTTGTGAGCAACTATCATCTCATCAAACTCATGTCCACCTTTGCTCCTGGAAAATCCGTCATGGAATGGCTCAAGGGGCATCAAGACACAGGTTTTGAAGTCCTTCGCTTTGTTGACGTTCGCAGATTCGTCCAATTCGGCGTCATAAAGGGTTGCATATACCGCGTTCACAAATTCGTCGTCTCTAAGCAATACCTTGCCGCCTTAGCCTCTGGCCAAAGCCGCCCTGTCCCAGGAGGAGATCCACTGCAGAAGTATACAGATGGCTGTCATCACTTTGACCAAATCATCACAGAGCAGAACATGACGGACAGTGAAATCATGGAGAAACTCAAGAAGTTGCCAGTTCCAAAGGGGGACTTGGCAGTCTTTTATAGATAGATCCAGTCTCAAACTTCTATACCCATCATTTTTAACATTTTACTTCATATCTATGGTATCATGCAGATTACAATATACTACAGTGCTATGTTACACGGCGAACACAAGCCAATTCTGCACAGGCAGCCCCTTATTTGTCTCTCCTATCCCATGTAAGTTGAGCTCGCCTCTCACGCACATCGTGCTTATTGGGCAGCTCAATACGTGAGTTATTGGCAACCCTCAATTGGTTTTTCTTCCTCGAGGCAATTTCAGTCAGCTCCCTGTCTGATAATGTCCTACCCTTCGCTTCAGCCTCTTTCTTCAGCTCCTCCTTCATCCTGCGCAGGAGACCAGTACCGGGCTGGCCAGGATAGATCTGACCGCTCTTCTTCCACTCCTCATCGCTGATGAGTTCGACGATTCGGACATTGTGCTTGCCCTTGCGCAGGATGAGCATGCGGTCGTCGATGAGGAATTTGGAGGTCTCCTCAGGGAACCAAGCCTTCATGGGAGTCCAGGACAGATTCCCGGGGACTAGTCCCCTCTTTTGGCCAGGCTGCGCAGCGATATAGGCGCCTTCTGAAGTGACCAGACGCTGACCATCACTGTTGCTGGATGCGAAACCGACAGCGTGGAGAATCCTTGCTGGTGAGGAGTTCATGATGGAGCGAGGGAGTTGGATATCGCTTCTTGGGGCATTGTTGGCAGTGACGATGCCAGTCTCTGGAATAGGCTCGCGGACAATGCCCTTTGGTAGCTTGGTACCGAATCGAAACTCGTGTTGCATGGCCTCCTCAACAGCCTTCTGAGCTCCGTGAATAAGTGAAACAACTTCGAAAGCAAGGTTGTGCTGGGCCTTTCGCTCCTGGGGTGCCGCTCGGTGCTCTTCCATTAGCTTGGAGATCTGCTTCAGAGGCATGAATGTGAACATCTTGAGCAAATTCTCAACCTCCTCGTCAGACCTTCTCACAAAGTAACCGTACAAGTCGAATGCTGATGTTTTGAACTCATCCAACCAGATAGCATTGCCAGCACTTTTACCAAACTTGTTGCCAGCAGAATCTGTTAATAACGGCACGGTGAAACCCATTGGCTCATGATCCCAAGTCGAAGGCATCTTCAGGTGAGGCGCCTCTTCGGTCTCGCGAATGGTCTTGAGGGCATCGATTCCAGCAGTGATGTTGCCGTACTGATCTGAGCCTCCAATCTGCATCTGAACGCCAAGTTTGTTGTACATATGCCAGAAATCCCACCCTTGAAGAAGAGGATACATAAATTCGCCGAAAGACATGCCGTCTCCTTCAGTCATCTTTCGCTTAACACTACAAGTCTTTGTTAGCACTCTGAATGGCAGTTTCTGGGTTTGAGGATAACTCACGTATCCCTAGCCAGCATAGGTCCGATTCTTGTGTGCCTGGCTATCCTTTTGGCAAAATCATAAAGAGTAAGGCTCCCTAGCCACATGTTGTTGTTCAACAAACGATGTGTGGCAGCCCAATCGCTCTCATATCCGTACTTGTCTTTTAAATGGTGGACATTTTTCCATAACTTCGTCAGCTGGACGTGGATCTTTGTGATGTTCTTGGAAATATCGGCATTGGAAAGAATCGCTCGACTCTCGAGTCGGTCGGTAGGATCGCCAATACGGGCAGTTGAGCCACCGATCAAGGTGACAGCAGGATAACCGTGGAACCACATCCAGAACATGGGCATCAGAGGTAGCAAGTGACCGACGTGCATCGAGTCGGCGGTGGGATCGATACCGACGTAGGAGCCTATCCTCCTGACACGCATAATTTCCTTGATCTTTTCGGGGGATCTGGTGTATAGGTTAGATATAGAGTCGAGTTGAAGATCATGGGTAGTGTCGCATACCCTGCCACATCCTTGATATATCCTCGTTCTTGAAGAACGTCCCATGTGTGTGGAATCTCGCCCTTCTGAATCTTTTCTGCCCTCTCTTTCCACCGTTCCTCGCCTTCTGCTACTTTCTTGAGGTACGTCGTCGCGATGTTTCGAACTTGGAGGGACCGTTGTGCATTAAGGCATCTCGAAGATATGGTTGTTCGTGAGGGCGCAAGTTTCGAGACAATGGCATGGATCGCCATGTTTGGACGGATTGAGCAGTTGCTCAGTTGGAATAAATGGGATGACAAAGAAAGAAATCGTCTTCAGGATCCAACTCTGCTCCAACTCAAACAAATCTGGGCATCATGGCTCGAAGCTGTCAACTAGCCTAGAAAAATCCAAGCGACGTCGGATAGAATCTTCAAATATTGACCAATCATAGACGTCATTGACGAAACAGCGCTATTGGCTCCGTGACAGGCTGAGGTATCCACACCACAGGGAAACCTTCGGGACGCCTTGAACCAATCACGAAAGAGGTAATTCGAGATCCTCGGCAATGGTAGGACATCCAGTTCCGGGCCAGTTCGAATTGATCGAGGTCGACATCATCAACCCAATTCTTCCTCTGAACCACTAACGCCCTTCGAAGCAGCCACCAATTGAGCGCCGCGACTTCATCAGCAAGAATAGATCACTCAACGCTTCAAAATGGCCTCAATTGCGCGTTCCTCTCTGCTTAGGCAGACCGCCATGGCTTCTCGATTGGCCGCTGTCCCCGCGACCCGAAGCACTTTCATGCCCATGCCTAGCATCCGATCTCAGCTTAAGGGTGTCGCTGCTTTCCACAACACTGCTCGACGATCTGCTATTCTCCCTCCCGGACCTCGTGCGTACCAGTGCCTTTGTTACAAGGACCACATGCTAACGTATTCACAGAGCGCATCGAGGGTGGTGGTACGAATACATCCAAAAGCCGAATCGCAACTTGACCGGCTTCACATGATATGAATATCAATAACTAACACACACTCTAGTCAACGACCCTGCTCCTGTCCCCGAGCCCAACTCCGCCCATGGCTCTTACCACTGGACCTTCGAGCGTCTCCTCGCCGCCGGCCTCGTCCCCTTGACCGTCGCTCCCTTCGCCGCTGGATCTCTCAACCCTACTCTCGACGCCATCCTTTGCAGTGTTCTCCTCCTCCACTCCCACATGGGCTTCCAGCAGGTCGTCATCGACTATATTCCCTCAAGGACCTACCCCGGCCTCCGAAAGATCTTCAACTGGCTTCTCAACATTGCGACTGTCCTCGTTGGTGTTGGACTGTACGAGTTCGAGACCAACGATGTTGGTATCACCGAGGCTGTCCGACGAGTGTGGAAGGCATAAATTAGTCGAGCGTTGATTGGCGTGTGTAATGTATGAAGGACGCTGTTGATGGTATTACTTGTCGTGCAGATTTGTGACTGCAAACACCTGTATAGAAAAATTTCCTTTGAGTTAACAAAGATTGCGTCAATTTCACATAAGACGGCTCTTTTACTTTGCTCCTGAACTTAAGGTTCTGGGTTCCGGGTTTCAACGTGTTTTGGCTTGTGAAAACCATCGGCTTTGTCAACGCTTTTGGAGTCTAACAGGATGAAGGCTAAGAAACAGCTGCGCAATATCAACTTTTATTGTTCAAGTTCGCTATTCTGTTCTGTACTAATTTCAACAATATCAAATTCTTATCTCAGTCCAATCCAGCTGTCCGAGTTAGATAGTCAAAGAGGTAATCTCAGAGCCTCCAGCACGATCCATCTCGGGGGTGGGAGGAGGCAAGTTCTCCGACTTGGTGCAAATCCAGCAACTGGCATACATGTTGACTCGGTCAATGCAGGCTCCATCGAGGCGAGCACCATGTCGCTTGGGTGAGAAGCCGTGAGCCTCAAACTCTTTGATGTACCATGGGGTCAAGGCTGAAGAACGGAGCAGCACACGACCACCCATAGCCAAAGCTCGGTTAAGCTTAGTGATCTGGGCGGCAGCCGCTCGAGATCCAGTGTCAAACCAGTCCATGCTGTCCATGACAACGGCAACAGTCAGAGTACCGGGGGTGATGCGTGCAATAACCTCCTCGAGCTCATCGGTATGAATTCGGAGACCATCAAGAGCATTGGGGCGAGAGAGTTTGGCGTGGGCCCTGGGACTGAGATAATCAGGATGACACTTGGGAGAGAACTTGCCATCCATGCAGACATAGTAGTAAGGGTTATCAGCAGCTATGTGGGTCTCCTCAGCGACAGGATCAAGAGTGTTGACCATGTAGTGCCAAATAGCATGAGAGCGAGTGTTCTTGGCGGCAGGCTTGGGGCCCTTGACGAGGTCCGACTCGGCGTGATCAGCCTCAATCATGGCCAGCTGGTTCTTGGGAACACCAAGAGCAGCCCAGAGGAAGCTCTCCTGAGAGACAACCAGATTACAGACAAGCTTAGAGAGAAGAGCAGGACGGATCTTCCGTCGCCAGATCTCTCGCTGCTCATTGAGAGTCTTCGCCTCAAGGAGCTGCTTCACAGCCTTCTGCAGACCAAAAAGCCGGGAAATCCAACGGAAGACACGGATAGCGTGACGAGAACCTCCGGTATCGTAAAGACCATAGCCGCTGCTGTTCTGGAAGACATGGACGTTCTTGAGCCAGTACTGGAATGCACGGCCAGAAAGATGAGGAGAGAGTTTGGTGATGAGCAACTCACGGAAGTGAGGATGCTTTCCGTCTCCAAAGATCTTCCAGAAATCCTCATATGGGAGGGCAGTGTAAGAAGCAGCCTTGAGTTCGAGCAGGTGATTCTGGGTGGGGTTCAAGTCGACAGCGTGAACACGGGCAGGGCTTTGAAGGAGATACGAGAGAATGTTATCGCCAGCAGAAGTAATAGCCAGGACCTTGTCATCAGCACCGAGCTTCAAGAGACGCTCATCAACACGAGTGTCCTCCCAGGTGAAAGCGTAGATGTACTCGTCCTTGAACTGGGTATGCTTGGGGAGCTGCTCATCGTAGTAGATGCGCCAGTGGTGGTTCTGGTAGAAGAATGAGGGGAGAGGGAGGTTGGAAGAGAGATTCTGGACTGCAGTGAGGAACGCCTTAGATCGAATCTCAGGAGCAGACCTTTCAATGGCTCGAGTCAGGGCATCTCCGTGGTTGGCGGGGTACAGGTAGGGGGACTCTGTAACCAGGGCGTCAATGCGTTCAACAATCTCGTGGGGAAGACTAGACGACGAGAAAGGCTTCTTGTGGCATCCGAGCCAGATGTAGTAGGGGATAGCTCCGAGGCCCTTGTTGCGAGTATTCACGTTGAGAACAGTACCGAACTTATACTCGAGGTAATCTCGGCGACTGGGCTCAAGACCAACCCGGTCAAGATCGAACCAAGAGCGCCAAAAACTTCGGGACAAGAAGTTGACGTGACGGTCGACAAGACCACCAGTGTAGTTTCGGAAGGCAAAATCAACCTGGTTCTGGACATAGAAGTCAACCACTCCCAAGATACCTTGGGGTGAGAGAAGAGAAATCACAGAGTCAATGACTGAATAGTAGTCGGGCTATTGCCTGATGTCAGCGTGGGACCTCAGAATGAAACACCGTAACTTACAATCATGGACAAGCTGTAAGACATGGTGATCAAATCCGCTCCACCAAAGTCGGGGCGAGGCTTGTCAAAATAGCTCAGAGCGGGAGAACGAGGAGGAATGGGCTTTGAAGGCATCCCAGATTCATAATCTTCGAGACGGAACTTGCGAGCGTCCTCACAGACAACCTTGACATTCTTCCAGCCAAGGCGTTCAAATCGCTTTCGTGCCACTTCACAGAGAGAAGGGGAGAAGTCGACGAGGTATACGCTCGAGAAGAAGGTAGGGACATCGACGAATGCGCCCATGGCCTCAATGTTGAAGCCAGTGCCACCGCCAATCTGTATAACATGTCAGTCATTTGTTACAACGACGTGGTTATCGTAGCAGCTCACATCAACCCAGATTCGCTTGTTCTTGTTGCCATTCTTGGGCGCATCGTCCGTCAGCTTTGCCTGGAGCTGCGCGGCAACAAGAGCCAGCATGTCCTCACGTCCACGGAGGAGGACCTTTCGGGTAGCATCATAAGCCCCGGCCTGCTTCTTGTAGAAGCTCTCAAGGGCATCTTGTTGATTGCCCTTTTTACCGCCCTGGTGGGGTTTGATGAAGGAAGAGTAGAAGAAAAGGAAAAAGGATTTAATCAGGCCTGGGCTTTCGTCCTGACTCTTACTGGAGAAAATAGAGGTGAGGCAGAGCGTGCTAAGGGCAGTAGCAACGATGCCGGCCAGAAGAGACTGAGCGTTAGCCAAGGACAACATGTTACCACCCTGGCATGTTGATTAGTAGGCATTGGAGTTGAGGACGTGGTGCAGGCTTACATGAGAAGCCATGATACTCTCTCATTGTATGGTGAGAGAATGAGTGTTGAAAGAAGGGAGCTATTGAAGCAGTGTTGAAAGCTGTTCACACGATCAAGTTGAAGACAGATGGAAAACCGAGCAACAAGAACATGGCGAGCCAGGGATATATAGGTCGAGGCACGCGAGTTGACAACCAAGGAGACCTGGCTCGAAAACCAATTCGGGTACATTGTCTCGGTACAACGGCCATTGTACGTAGTCGGCAGCTGTGACGCCTCGTACACGATGTGCTCTACGCGAATCTACTTGCTCATGTGTATGGAGGTCCCTGTTGATCTGCTCAACCCCACCAGATAGCCATGATAACCCCGCCGCCAGGGCTCACTCTAGGCATGAGCTATGAGATGGGTGATGAAGGTGGGAGCCAATAGCTGAAGCACATGTTCAGAGTTGGTAGAGTTTCAAGGGTCTTGCAAGGCTGCGGCGGCGGCAAACATGTGCCATCCTTCGTTCGCTATGAGTAGCTACTCTTGCTCGTGGCGTGTGAGTGGGGTATATAGTTAGCAGGCGGTTTCAACTGAGTATAGTTGACGATCATGGGTTTGGAGCCGAGGGTAACGAGGCTTCTCGAATATGGGCTGTGGTGATGACAGAGGCTGAGTCTCGCAGTGAGCAAGACATTTCCGCATTGACTATTCTCTTCACTCGAAGAGCAAACATCCTCAAATAAGAGACGAACATGAACAAGTAGAAAAAAACAGAAATGCCGTAGACTGTCACTTGCAAAGATTATAAACATGCTTGGTGTTTTCGTATTAGTCGGGTCGACCCAAAAGGGAATCGAAACAACCAATCAGACGACGGTAGCCTACCACATGTGGCTATCAACACTGACGTACGGATAAATGAGAGAACCCAGGCAATTGGAATGAGATTCATGAGATTTTGTGTTGCAATGAAGAAAAGCCAATTTGAACTGTGCGGGAGTTATCGGCTGGCAATGGCCACGTCGCGGGATCTGAGTAAGAACAAGAGTTAATCGTGCTGAGAAGTAATGACAACAATTCCGAATTATCATGCTCTCGCCCAAACTAATTTTCCATATATCCTTTGAACATTCATGATTTGTTAATAGGTGATGCTGATGCTTCCAGCGTTGGTGTTTGTCGACAGTGACCGAGGCACCGTTGACTTGTTTTCCAAAGTCCAAGTTTTAAGTGAAGTTGAGGGCTTTCTTCTGGTTTGCTGCGAGTTAGAAGAGCTATCGAAGAACGTGCAACACCTTTGCACCTATAGAAAGGTTGCACTGCTAGTCATTGCATGTGTTATGCATGTTTATCTAGTCCAGTACAAAAAACGGGATCTTGGTCGTCAAGATAAATTGCTGCTGAGAATGCAGTTGATTTAGCTGAAAACCACGAAAATACTTGGTGGCTCAGAGGTCCGAGTCTTGGTAAGGAGTATTTGTATAGTTCTCTCATTTATTTTTGGTAGAGAAAGAGTCCTGATCCATGTGAGTGTCAATGAGTTGTCACGTCGACGATTGATCTCAGTATGCTTTACATCGGGAATTGAACTCTAACGATCAGGAGAAGAGTCGTTAGCAAAAGTGACTTGTACTGACACCAGAGACTCCATGATTGAAGATGATCGCACTCAATTGCTTGCTTCTGATTGTTCTTGAAAGGAACGGAATATGTTTAATTCCGTGCCTGCTGTTCAGATGCAAGGGTCTCATCCGGGGGCATCTGTTTCCCCTCAGCTGAAAACATCAAGGGGTAGGTACGTACCGACGCCCAACCTGTGCCGTGACGCACTTTAGAAGGATCGCGTGCTTTAGAGCCGTGTTGTTACTGTCTGTTGTTGTTCCCTTGTCGCAATAACTAATCATCAAAATCTTCCACTCAACCTTCGATTCTATCTCGTAAACCACGCGCAACGAAACTTCCAATCAAGCGCATACTAACCACGCTCATTTTTACCCTCAAACACCCGCGGTCATGCCTCCAGGGGCGAGTCAGAAGGGAACGGGCAAGAAGAACTCGGCCATACCAAAGCAGAGCCGCAACACCACGCCAGCTCCAGTCGCGACAGCTACTCTACCACCGCAAGAGTTCTACGATCCGGACTACCTCAACACGAGAGTCATTCTTTTTCGCAATCTTACCTACGATGATATCGTCGATCAATCCGCCTCAAATGCGACCATTCCAGATTCAAAGAGCCTTGATGGCATGATTGAACGACTCAAAAGCTTATCCAATATTATGGAAAAGCGCTCGACATTTTACGATCGCGGGATGAGGCACTTGGCAGATGAGCGTAAAAAACGGCCATCTGAAGATTATAGCAATCGCGACGGTGAACAAGAAGGAAAACGACCCAAACATAAAAGAAAGAAGCCCGATTCGCTTGCGCCACAGGAAGGCAATGTCGGTATGTTTTTTCATGATATATGTGTTTAGCCTGAGGCAGCTATCTGGCTGCTGCAGAGGTTGTCAGTTGCTGGCACTGGCAATTAATTACCTAAACATGGGGTTCCGATCTAACGTCCTATAGAACGTTCGTCACCAATGCGAGACTCGAAAAACCGTAAACACGACCGCGATCCAAGTTCGCCCTTGTCACCTACACATGCTGGCTCCCCATCGGCCATGGATGTTGACAAGAAGGCCAAGACCGAAGAGAAAGAAGGAGAGGAAGAAGAGTCGAGCTCCGAAGACGAGGGCGCGCCTACTCGTCGCGAACAACCCCAAGCTATGACATTCGGCGAAGATCCTTCCACCTTCCCTGACCCCACCATCTACGAAATTCGAGCGACCTATCCCGGAATGCCCGATGAAGAACGCAAAGAGATCTATTCGGTTGCGACATACCCGCCATCAGATCTCGCCGACCTTATTGCTGGCGATCCTCCCGACAAAGATTTTAGCAATGCAAAGCCCAACAGTCAGATCAACTTCTCTACGTTCTCGACGTACGTGGAGCCATTCTTCAGGCCATTTTCCGAAGAGGACCTAGCTTTTCTACGAGAACGAGGGGACCGTGTGACACCATTCGTCATGCCGAAGCGTGGCAAGAGACACTATACAGAGATATGGGCTGAGGAGGACGGCGCAATGTCGATCGATACACCACAACAAGGACGGGATAAACTCCCTCCGAACCAGCCACGAGGAAGCATAGACAATATGGACGATGATGTCGGAGAGACAGACAAGCTTTCAGTAGGCCCTTGGTTGACCCGTTTAATGCAAACTCTTCGGCCCGAGGCCCGCGCGCAATCCGTAGACGACAAGCCTACGACAAACGGAACCACCAATGGAGACATTAGCATGAATGGTGACGCAGAGGCCGAAGACAAGCCTGCATCCTCTGACGACAAACCGAACCAGCAGCCGGCAGCTTTTATGCCTGAATCGTCAACGGAGGCCTGGAAGAAAGCTTCTCATCCGAAACTAGAATATTCACAGGTTGATGAACGCATCAAGCAGGAACTCCGACACATTGGGTTTCTTCCTCTCGATACATTCGAAGCAGAGTACGACGGCCATTTTGACGACGAGGTAGCAGCAAGATTGAGACTTTTACAAAACCGCCTCAAGGAGCAGATGCTGATCAACGGGGCGCGCAAGGCTCGTCTCACGGACCTTGTACGAGAACGTATGGCGTACCAGGAATATCAGACCATCCTCGAGGATCTTGACGGCCAAGTGCAAGCTGCATACCTGAAGCGCACACGCACCATGGGCAAGAGCAAGAAGACAAAACGTCCCGGAGGTGCAGGTGGTGGCAGTCACTTTGTGGGTGGTGCTGCGGGTACCGCCCGTCCGGGCATTGGCGATCTTACGAAGACGCTCATGGAGCGGCGAAAGCGATGGATTGATACAATAGGATCAGTATTTGATGATGAGAGCCTACGCAAGGTTCCAAGAATTACAGATCCGGAGAGTTCGATTTTCAAGCCGACAGACATGAGCGAACTGATGAACAAAGAAAAGGAGCAATGGGATGAGGAAGTGGAGGAGGAATAGAAATCCTATTTGGCCGAGTCCCCCTAGGTCTGGTCCCTAGGTATGATTCTTCTGCTGTTATGGTAGACTTGATTTGTGCAAAGGCGTTGGATGGCATCTGCATAATGGAGTTCAGGCGATGAGTTAATGTTACCTAGAATCGGGATACCACTAGTTGTTATTTTACTCTCTGAATACGATGATGAAGAGAAAACGGTGCGACTTGAAGAGATTGCATTTACGTTGAGGGCACAACTGGACTTCAACTCAATTGCCTTTTATACTACAAGCCAATTACACTTTTTTGTCAAGTGTTATCGACTATATGTATAAAAGTTTATACAATCAACAAGTCGAGAGCTAATAATCGACTGAGAATAGTTGAATTGAATGATGTAAAAGCCATGTCAACAACGGGCGCAAGTAAGTGACCAATCGATCGGCCTCGACTTATCAATGAAGTCAACCCCAGGAAGCCCGTTATCTCAAGTTACAGTGGGGGAGGCACCGTAACTGTAGCTAGAGAGTCCAGCCCGCCCGTTGTAGGTAAAAATGCCAGGCTACTCTTGATGCGGCTATTCCGTGCCGACCTTGCTTGACTACACTTTTGGCCCCTCCTCACACTCTCACTCTTTGGATTCTTTGATCACTTGATAAGTAACCAGACAAAAAGCGTCTATTATCGCAAACATGCATCTGGTACCTAAAGAGGTTCGTCTTTATCCGCCAAGGCTAAGAGACCCAGTCTGCGGAGTCATGCCGTTGGTTGGAGACATTGCTTTTGCAGGGTTGTTGCAGGCAGTATGAGAATAGCACATGAAAGAGCTCTAACATACTTTATAGATCGACAAACTAGTCATCTCGCAGCTGGGATTGCTTGCTCAGAGACGATTGGCGAGAGGAGTCAAGCTGAACCATTCTGAAGCTGTGGTGAGTATGATATATCGACTCGATATGAGAATTATGAGTCAGTCAGGAACTTGCCTTACTCTAACTAACACTATGAATTCAGGCTCTCATCGCCAATAACCTTCATGAGCTCATCAGAGATGGAAATCACACTGTCTCTGACCTGATGGCCCTGGGCGCCACGATGCTAGGTCGTCGCCACGTCTTGCCCTCAGTCTGCACGACTCTTCATGAGATTCAAGTCGAAGGTACCTTTCCATCAGGAACATATCTCGTCACAGTCCATAATCCCATCAGCTCGGATGATGGAGATTTGAGGAGAGCTCTATATGGAAGTTTCCTCCCTGTGCCAGACAACAGTATCTTCCCAATGGCAGCTACTGAAGAGTATCAACTCGATAAGCAGCCTGGTGCTGTTGTTCCTGTCAAGACCAAGAAGATTACCCTCAATGAAGGAAGAAAGCGAATTCGTCTTCAGGTAACGAGTACAGGTGATAGGCCTATTCAAGTTGGATCTCATTACCATTTCATCGAGACCAACCCACAGCTTGAGTTCGACCGTATTCGTGCTTATGGCTATCGACTCGATATTCCCGCTGGAACATCTGTACGATTCGAGCCCGGAGATACCAAGACTGTTACCCTCGTTGAGATTGGTGGCAAACGTGTTATCCGCGGTGGTAACAACCTTGCATCAGGAGTTGTTGACCTTTCACGCGCCGGCGAAATCCTCGCTCGATTGCAAGAAGCTGGATACGCTCACAAGCCGGACCCTGCCGGCGACATGGCTCACATCGATGTTTTTCAGATGGACCATGCGTCTTATGCGACTATGTTTGGCCCTACAACTGGAGACCTCGTTCGACTCGGTAGCACAGATCTCTGGATCAAGGTCGAGCGTGACGAAACTGTCTACGGTGATGAATGTAAATTCGGTGGCGGCAAAACTCTGCGTGAGGGAATGGGCCAAGCAACTGGACGACATGATTCCGAGACCCTCGATCTCGTGGTGACTAATGCTCTCATAGTAGACTGGACGGGTATCTATAAGGCAGATATCGGAGTCAAGGAGGGCATGATCGTTGGTATCGGCAAAGCAGGCAACCCAGACGTTATGGATGGTGTAACAGAGGGCATGGTTGTCGGAAGCTGCACGGACGTCGTAGCAGGTGAAGGAAAGATTGTGACCGCCGGCGCTATCGACTCGCATATTCACTTCATCTGCCCTCAGCAAGTGCCCGAAGCTCTTGCATCTGGTGTAACCACTATGCTTGGCGGTGGTACAGGTCCAAGGTTTGTCCAATGCGCATTCATCGTGTTATCTCTGAGGCTGACAGCGATTACAGTGCTGGAACGAACGCAACTACTTGTACGCCTGGTGCTCATTACATGCGTCAAATGTTGCAGGCGTGTGATCAGCTGCCTATCAACATTGGTATTACTAGTAAAGGTAATGATAGTTCTCCTGAGGCTCTGCGCGATCAGGTCAATGCTGGTGCTTGTGGTCTCAAGCTTCATGAGGACTGGGGCTGTACTCCTGCTGCCATTGACGCTTGTCTCAGTGTCTGCGATGAATTCGATATTCAATGTCTTATTCACACTGACACACTTAATGAGTCTGGCTTTGTCGAGTCTACAATCGCTGCTTTCAAGAACCGCACAATTCATACCTATCACACAGAGGGTGCAGGAGGTGGCCATGCTCCCGATATCATCTCTGTGGTAGAGTACCAAAATGTTCTGCCTTCATCGACCAACCCTACAAGACCATTCACACGCAACACCCTCGACGAGCATCTAGATATGCTTATGGTCTGTCACCACTTGTCCAAGAACATCCCAGAGGATGTAGCCTTCGCGGAGAGCCGTATCCGTGCTGAAACCATTGCTGCTGAGGATGTATTACATGACAAAGGCGCTATCAGCATGATGAGCTCTGACTCGCAGGCTATGGGCCGTTGCGGAGAGGTTGTTTTAAGGACATGGAATACTGCGCATAAAAACAAGGTACAGAGGGGTTGGCTGCCGGAGGATGAGGGCACAGGGGCTGATAATGCGCGGGTAAAACGCTATGTCAGCAAGTATACTATCAACCCGGCAATTGCTCAGGGCTTTGGGCATGTCATTGGAAGTATTGAGGTTGGCAAGTTTGCTGATCTTGTTCTTTGGGACCCTGCGTGGTTTGGCACTAAGCCTAGCTATGTCCTTAAGGGTGGGCATATCGCATATGCTCAGATGGTATGTCACCCTCATCCAACTCTGCAACCTGATGAGTTACTAACTATGTATCAGGGTGATCCCAACGCTTCCATCCCAACAGTTCAGCCCATCATTGCTCGTCCCATGTTCTCACCACACTGCGCCTCTACGAGTATTCTCTTCGTCTCCTCAGCATCCATCGAGACAGGAGCTATCGCTTCGTATGGTCTACGCAGCCGCATTGAGGCTGTAAAGGGCTGCAGAAATATAGGCAAGAGTGATATGCGGCACAACGATCTGAAGCCCAAGATGCGTGTTGATCCAGAGAGTTATACAGTTGAGGCTGATGGTGAGGTTTGTGTGGCGGCGCCTGCAGAGACTCTACCACTTACACAACAATTCTACGTGTACTAAAGTAGCTATTGGATAGTTGCTAAGCTATAGGGTTGCATATCATAGGCTGAATTTGGATACTGGCTAGCTATATATACCATCACACGTTATGCCCAAGGATGATAATATGAAACATAGCCCTGTCATATATGTTCATATAGGTGCTATTATCGCCACCCTTCACGGCACAAACTGACACCCGTGTGTGACACCTTTGATTGATGATACATTGGTCATCCACCCTCATACACGAGAGACGAAGATCACACAGGAGAGCACACGAGACACTTGAGGCCCCTTTCTGGGTAAGCAGGATTTTTACAAGGGGTAAAGTCTCTTGGAATTTAGAAGTTCCCAAACCGCTAGATGATTAATGCTTCAGGCTATCTTTTTGTGTATGCAAATAAATTGTATTTGATGGTATCCTGAAATTAAGAAGAAGTTATTCAAAACGATCGCGAGCTTAGAAGTGTTCCTTCCAGAATCTGAACTCTACATCAGGAACTGTGGCTTCTTTACAAGCCGTCTTGATATCACGAGCTATAGACAGAGTCAGTATTGTCTCCAGGTCGGCGTTGGGGGTTTAGAACATACCGGCTGCTGAAGGACCACAGAAGTAAACACCAACTGTCGTCCTGATATGGGACTCTAGACCGTTCAGGTATGTTCGGTCCAAGATACCATTTCGCATGGTTGTGAACAGACGAGGGAAATCAGGGCGACCAAAGTTTGTTCGTGATTGTAGTTCTGTGAGAGGATCCATCTGAGCACCGACACTGTTGAGTACGATGTTTTGAGCAGTGTCGATATCCAGCTTCTGTGTGAGATAGGTATGGATCTTGAGGAACTCGACGCCCGAGCTTCCAGGCATGCGTGCCGCTTCGTTGGACTGCTCTTCTAGAGAGGACAGGAGGGTCTGGAACCACTCGAATGAACCAGTATCTTTGCACACCCAGATAAACTCCACACGGCGAAGTCGGCGGGGAGGGTTGGGTGAGTTGCGGAGATGCCAGATGTTCTTAAGGATAGCGGCCCAAGGAGTCACACCAATACCGGTACCGATAAGCACAGCGATTTCGTTCTCGAATACATCTTCGGCAGGGGCACCGTAAGGACCGTCAATTCGGAGGGCAGGCATCTGATCACCGTTCTGAAGGGCAACTTCGTACATACCCATGGGGTCAACATCATCGTAGAGCTTGGCCTGGGCAGCACCAGCACCGAGAGCATCACCCAACTCTCGGGTAAAGTCACCAACCTGACGAACGTGAACAGACACATAAGGGTCGAAGGGGCATGAAGTGATGGTAAAAGGGTGCCACTGGTACTTGGAGAGCCCGGGCACCTGGAGGAAAAGCCACTGGCCGGCCTTGTACTTGAAAGAAGGCTTGTTGAACTGGATCTCAACCACGTCATAAGGATGGCGGACAACTCGGGTGATCTTGGTCTCACGTCGAGCACGAACTTCACGCCACAGACGCTCGAGAAGGTAGAAACCACCGGTCCAGAGCTCCCATCGCCATCCCAGATAACCAATGCAGTGCTCCCAAAACTCGTCACCCGCGAATGGTGAGATAGCGTCAGGTGTGTCACGCACAAAACATCCAACGGTGTGGGTGTAAAGACCGAGGAAGAACGGAATGAAGAGATGGTGGGTGTACCAGAACGTCTCGAATGACTGCTGACGGATGCGAGCGTGAGCAGTCGTATACATCAGCAGCATGCAGAGAAGCATGACATGACCGGTGATGCCACCAGGCTGAGCATAATGAATCTGAAGAGCCAAGACAGGTCGGATCTGAGTCAACTCGACGTTATAGAAGTTGACGTAGTGAGCGCCTGTGTGAAGGCAGGTGAACAGGAGGATGGAGTAGGCGAGTTGGCGATGCATCCAAAGATTCTCGTCGAGCGGGATGAATCGAATCTTGGGTCGAACCCAACGCATGATGGTTCGGCATACGGGGAGCAGGATAAGCATGCAGTCGACGCTGAGAACTAGACCAGCACCTCGTGAGATCCATACTGAGAATTTGAGTGTGTTGAGACCTGCCAGTCTGGCATCTGCGGCTTGCTTCCACCTATATTGTGTCAGTCAGTTATGAACCGTGAGTTTGTTTGTTTGCGCAAGATGATTCTCTCAACTTACCAACCATAAGCAAAGATACCCCAGTGAAAGGTCCAGAAAAGAAAGTGGAAGAAGAGTTTACTAGCGGTAAACTGCTTCTTTATTAATTCGAGGAATCCGATATGTGAACCCATCGTTGCGATATGTGTTGAGAGTGTTAAGTAAGAAAGAAAAGTCAAGGTCGGCCGGCGACAGGACTGTAGAGGATCGATGTACGCTCGATAAGGAGAGAGTGTGAGTGATATCGACGAGTAAATTATCCAAAAACCCTTAAAATAGTAAAACAGAATAAGTAAGAGACTGATCCAGCAGCGAGAGGAAGCGAAAGTCGTGGCTGAGAAGCCCGGGAGGGGGGTTGAGAGAATGTTGGCGAGGACGCTGAGCAACAAACAATAGCGTAGCGACCCGAGAAAAGAAAGATGAAGAAGGTTCGGATGAGATCGCAGGAAGAACCAGGTTCATAAAGTCAAGAATTTTTTGTTGGCCAAGAATATCAAGGCTATAGTAGGAACCGTGATCCGAAATCTGATGCGCTGGGGATCTGTTTAAACGGGTACAAGGAGGTATCGAGTTGCCAGATCGGGTACGGAAGATGTGGATGCCGAGATGCTACGAATTCACCAGCGGAAGTTGAAACGTTACAGAGGAGAATCGCAGCGGGTTTCGTGGTTGGGATGAGACAGTTGGCGTCGGGGGGCACTCTCTAGACTCTTTTGGAGTGTTTCGCGGGGGCACGCCAAGGCTGAGACCGGGGCTGTTTCTTATTGTTACTGCGACGGTCGATATAGCGTCTGAATAAGGAGGTTAAACGTCGCAGAAGAGGTTCAAGATATTCAAGATTCGATAAATGCAGGAAACAGGGGACTTGGAAGCTTTTACTCCAAATCTGTTACCCGTCCGTACGTATGAGCTAGACTAGTGGTTAAACAACCCACTACAACCATCATCATCATTGTCCCCATGATTGATCCCCCGGCGCCTATTAGAGGCCTGGGCATTCTGTTCTATAGCGTCTGACTGGCCGATTAAATTAGGAACGCTGCACCTAATGCCCCCCGGAACCAGTCACCGACACGAGGACCCTGAAGAGGCGCCTGGGGTTCGAGTCGCTGGGCGCTTAAAACCTCGAGATGCAGCCAACGACAGGCTCTTGCCAACCACTTGTAATGCACTGTGACGGCGCTAGTTTGGGACTAATCGATGCAAGTGCACATTCTTAATTCTCGGCCCTTGTCTCGCACGATTGTTTCTGATCCTCTACTCACTATGACGACCGAGTTTTCGGGAATCAGCAGGTTATGTTGGTTCAGTGATCGCGGCTCACACAAGGCAAGGTGACACTGCAACCAACAGAGTTTCTACCAACAGAGTTTCTAACCAGCCAACATTCGATTAACGAATGCACGGCTAGATCTCGTCACGGTTCTCAGCTGTATCATTCCCCAAGAAATCGAACGACTGTCATCTGATGTCCTCTACTCGTCCATAATGCACTTCTCCTCAGGTTCATCGGATGAGTTTCGAAATAAAAAGCCAAGATTTCTGCTATTGTCGCAGATTGCTTAGCGGGTGCTGTGTAGTGCAGCACCTAGACTAAGCAGACCGCTCAATGTTCATCACTTTCACATTGCACACACACAAGACTTGGTGGTTGTCACTCCAACCGCCATCACAAAAATCATTTGCTATAACCTCTTGCAGAACGAGAGATCTTTTTATCGTGCGACAGTCTGGTTGAGCAATTGCCTTGTTGGTGTTAGTAGCACCGATCAGGTGTATCGAAGCAGAAACACTCACGATTTAGACTACTGTCATCTTCAAACATCTCCATTGCATAGGGGGTTAATAATCACAACTGCCCGATTTGTTTACTTCTAAAACACCAAACTCCGCGACATGGCTGCCTTCAATGCCGTATCCGTGCCGGAGAAGCGGGGCCGGTGCCACGAGAGACAAGAATAAATACCTGCCATCAACCAACCACCAACCTTCTATAATCCGGTAATAAGGCCAAACTAATGTCCGAATGACAGCCACAGGCAGATGCGTCTAGGTAGTCCTAGTGGCTGAATCGTCAGTATGAATTCATCACCGCAACCGACGGAGCATCATGTCCTTTTCATGTCTTGTGTGGTGCAGCCGCACACCAAAACCTGCTTTTAAGGCATGATGAAACTCATAGAATTGACCAACACGGCTCAAGATAAACATCGAGTGCCATCTCGGTAGCCCTATTTCCATTCAATGACAAGATTCTGGCCTCTGGCGATCTCGATACCCCACCAATTACCAGGGCAAGCTTGGTTCAAGCTCCCCGCAAGCTGACGTGTTGGTGAAATGCCAAGAGCCCAATAGTACGAGTCCTGTTTCTTTGCGAATGTGATGGGGAGCAAGCCAAAGAAAGAAGGACAGACAGATTGATTAGAGACACAAACTAATCGGGGCAGAATTAGCGGATGGTGAATGCATTCGGGCATAAACAGGACACACGACAGAATCGACAGCAAATGCACTAACTTCAGCTAACGCCTCTTAGGCTGTGGCACAGTTTCTCTCTAAGCGTTAACATCGTCAAGCCCAAGTTAAAGCCAAGCTAAGGTTTTCACAACCAAGCATTGACTCGCCAAGCTTCAAAGTAACCACAAATACTTGCTTGAGCGAGTGAGCGAGTGAGCGAGCGATCGTGGATCTATTTATTTTCATTCTTATGTATACCTTACGTACGTACAAATGGCTCCGCCAAGAAGGAAAGCTCGGCATATCACCCATGCCCGCTAGCTTATGACGTAGTAACTTACCTACCACCTTCCATCGCACCTTCCTTCAACTAAGTTGACAGCAACCTTTGAACCAACTACTAAGGTGCCTGCCTTAATTCTTGTCATTCTTCTCTTTGTTCCATAATTTTCTTGGTCTTGTCAACTTCTCCGTGAAACTTATCAACTAAGCTTTTTCTCTTGCATCTCCAAGACTCTGAACAATCCCTAGTTCCTTGTCAATTGTATATCACCAATCTGTCACTACCTTAAGACTGCCCGCGACCCGCCATGTCTGGAAGAGACGACGCGGAGGAGCACCGTCGCTATACAGCTCCATATAGCGCTAGGCATCCTATTCCAACCATCTCCAAATATCGAGAAGAGAGAGCTGCACGTCAAGATGCCGCAGTCGAAAACCCTGACCCGTCAGAGGCTGCGGGCTCAAATGATTATCAGTTCCAGCAAAAGTCTAGAGAGGATGATGGGCCCCACCGAGAGTCCGTCGAGGAGGACAAGGATGATAATAGGAAAAAGGACGACAATGAAGAGAAAGGCAATGGGGAAGAAATGACAGACACTTCACAAGTTGGTCCCCAATCATCAGATCCAAAACAACGGAGGAAAGAAATCAAGAAGAGCAGGAGAGAAAGAGCCGAGCGAGAAGTTACGGACCCCGTCACTCATCTTCCTGTCACTATACACGATTTCACGGACGAAGCTCTTAAAGAAATAGACCGTAATGAACCCCCCTTTGGTACAACACAACGCACAGCGACAGGGTCGGAAAACAAGAACAAGACAGACGAGCAGCTTCGCGATGAGCATCGAGATATCCAACAAAGTCATGATGCCATGGGTGATTTATTTCCACCACCCGATTTCGATGCTTTGCGCCTTGAGCTTTCATCCATCAGCAAGCGCGGTGTCACATTCGGGCTTGCGGGCGTGGCTAGTATCGTGGCCGGCGCATTTGCTATCGAAAGGCTCGTTCGAGAGGGTATTCTCCAGGGAGGCAAAACTAAATCCTCATTATTCGTTGGCGCTTCACTCTGGTTAATTCTGACCGCAACCACTGTGGGAGCTGTATGGTTTCTTGTGGTATCAGTTCGAGAATGGGTGTCCAAAAAAGTTAACAATATTTTTGAAGATGAGGTCTGGGACGCCCATCGACGAGGTGTTGTAAAGGCATCTAAGAAGAACGATACTGAGACCACGGTCTGGCTCAACTCTCTGATCGGTTCTGTCTGGCCTCTTATCAACCCCGATCTATTTGCCAGTCTTGCAGACACCCTTGAGGATGTCATGCAAGCTTCGCTTCCCAGGTTGATTCGAATGATCAGCGTAGAGGATATTGGCCAGGGAAGCGAATCTCTGCGGATTCTTGGAATAAGATGGCTGCCCACTGGAGCCGCTGCTCGGGCAGTCGATGGAGAAGGACAGCTCATGACCAAGAAACAAAGTGAGAATGACACTGAGGAGAAGGACGGCGAGAATAGTGATAGCAGTGCCACAATCCAGGACGGAATGGAGGCCGAGGAAGGAGACTTTATTAACCTCGAGGTTGCATTTGCCTACCGCACTCGATCTTCATCCAAGTCTCTCAAGGAGAGAACCAAAGATATGCATCTATACCTTGCATTTTACCTACCTGGAAACCTCAAGATACCTGTCTGGGTCGACCTCCAAGGTATGGTTGGTACCATGCGCATGCGCCTTCAGCTTACCCCTGATCCTCCCTTCTTCTCTCTTTGCACGCTCACCTTTCTTGGACAGCCAAGGGTTAACCTGAGCTGCGTACCTTTGAGTAAACATGCCGTCAACATCATGGACGTGCCATTCATCAGCAACTTCGTTCAGTCCGCCGTTGATGCCGCTATGGCTGAATACGTGGCCCCTAAAAGTCTTACCCTGGACTTGAAGGACATGCTTGCTGGTGATGATTTCAAGAAGGATACGAATGCTGTTGGTGTTCTGGTTGTCAACATCAAGCGCGGTTATGACTTCAAGATGGGTGATTCCGGCATTCCACTTATCAAAGAAGGAAGCTCAGACGGGTATGTCTCGGTCGGCTGGGCCAAGTTTGGTAAGGTGATGTGGACGACACGGGTACTGGAGAACGAGATGGAGCCTGCTTGGGATGAAACTTGTTTTATTCTCGTGACACCACAGGAGCTTAATATCGACGAGCGACTTCGCGTTCAGCTGTGGGACTCGGATAGGTTGACGGCCGACGACGACCTCGGACGAATTGAAATTCCCATCAAGCAACTGATGAGGGACGATAAGTCTAATGGGAAAATGACACATCGACAAGATGGCTTCAGAGCCCTGAAATCGGGTGATGGTATGCCCGGAAAACTGGAGTGGAGCGTTGGATACTTCTCCAAGACCAGGATTCAGCAGTGTCAGTTTGAGAAGCAGACCCATGACCCTGAAATCCGTACTATGGATCAGCTTAAGGAGAAGGTCAGAGAGTCAAGTGAGCGTAAGCTTCGCGAGACTATGTTCAAGGAAGGCAAGAAGGAGAGAGACACGAGCGAGCTTGAGCAACAGACAGCTCAGGAGCTCAAGGCTGAGCAGGATGCCATGATCATTTCTGCACCCCCACCCGACGGCTACCCTAGCGGTCTATTCAGCATCCAAGTGCATAACATCACTGGTCTTGAGCTGGAGCGACTCAATAAGCGCAAGGCCGAAAACGACGCTGAGGCGACCGACGAAGAGGACTCGGGTGATGGTCTGCCAAGTGCATATTGTACTATCATCCTTAATCACCGAAAGGTATTTAAGACGAGAACAAAGCCTCAAAACTCGAAGCCGTTCTATAACGCTGGCTGCGAGAGATTCATCCGCGACTGGCGTGAAGCAGAAGTCTTTGTCACGGTCCGTGATGCTCGACTGAAGGAGGATGACCCCTTGCTTGGTATCATCCATCTGCCTCTCGGGGAAATATTCCGTGAACGTTCGCAAGTCATGGGATTTTGGCCCCTATCAGGAGGCATTGGCTATGGGCGAGTCCGTATCTCAATGGTCTTCAGAAGTGTTCAACTCCAAGCACCACGAAATCTCCTAGGATGGCAGTACGGCACAATCGAGGTTCAGCCCACTGTCACTGTGGTAGACTGTCCCAAGGAACTTCGCTCATCCAAGCTCAAGTTCCGGACCAGTATCAGTAGTGCAAAGATGTATACTGAGGATGGTGACGATCAAGGACCAGTGACTTGGAAATCGAAACGGGGTAGATCACTTGCTCTGGCAGTTGCTAAGAGATACAGCAGTTGTATGTCAATCGCTTTCCGGGAGAAGGGGTTCTTTGGAGACGACACGGCTGCATTTGCTGTCCTTTGGCTTAAAGATATTGCCGACGAAGAAGAAACAGAGTTGGAACTACCTATATGGAAAGGCGATTTCCAGCGTGCTACAGCTTGCTGTTTAGAGGAGTGCGGTGAACGTCTGGGCACTATCAAACTCAAGCTCACATTCTGGTCCGGTTTGGTAAGCATTTTACAAGCACATATGAAAGTGTCTGGCAAGCCTTGCCCAGTTGCTAATGTCCTTTTAGGGAAGTGCCCATTCTCGATGGGCGAGTCGAGACGAACATCTTCAAAATGTTGTTGAAGTGATCGAAACTGCTCGCGACAATCTTGAAGTCGGCCACCAGGAAAGAGAAGCCGGTATTGTTGAGTCTGATGATTCTGATGACGAGGGTTCCGGCCAGCGTGTCCGCCGTGCAGGCTCTATAGGCAGCAACTCGGACTCCAGCTCCAGCTCCAGCTCCTCAGATACAGAAGACGAAGACGGCCAGGTTTCTAGTGTCCCAGATGGGAGCGCTGATCACAAACAGGGTCCTATAGACCAGCTCAAGGACTATCGCCGTCGAGACAAGCGGCTGCATCGCCAACACCGGGGTCTAATGCAATGGAAGGTAAGCTCCTGATACCCTTGTATGAGTCGCACGTGGCTTTCAAATTTGTTTCTATTTCCTGCCCTCCCGCTTTTAGAGGGGGCGTGCCATAAGACTGGAACTAACAGATGGGCCTAGATCCCGCGAACGGCCAAGTGGATCAAGAATAAGATGTATCAAGTTGGGGACAAAGCCTCCGGTGTCTTTGAGCACTCGTCTAAGCAGCCGGGAATCGAGACCGAGGTCTAGCTCAAGCCACGATCTTGGAGCGAGATGCCCAAGAATCGTATCACGTATCAGGCATCAATTGATTGTGTGCGCTGTCAATGCCGTGCATGAATCTTACGGCTTTCCCGATAACCATTGAACAGTAATCTCTTTGGCATTATTAAAAGTTTGAACATAGCAAGCGAGGAGCAATTGTATGGGCCACTTGGACTGAATATGCATCTTAGTCCAGCTTCAAATAATTGAAATAGTAAATATTAAAAGTGTCAAAAAAGGTATCATCGATCCATCCCATCATTCATCCATGTGCCTGCTGTCTCGTACGCAACAAAAAAAAAAACTTAACCCTTTCAACTATTTATCTTCCCAATCCATAATCCATAGATGCGTAATTTTGCCAAATCATGTACAGGCAATCAAAAAAGGTCCTCCCGTTTTTCTTTTTGCCAGAATGCTGGAACCCGTCCGTCTATAGATGATAAAAGGCAAAACACGCAACAATAGGAGCAACATTCAGGGCATTTTGGCCTGAGTGGGTTCTCCGCTGGTTCTTCTGCTCGCTAAATGTGAGCGGTATCCCGTTTCAACGCCATTTCCACCGTGTGCAATGCAATCAATGCATACATGCTTTTGTTGCCAATGCTGTAGCCGAAAGAAGAGTGTAAAAATGAATCCGCGCTTATCGGACAAGTGGTTCTGTATGTGATTGTGGGTATTGTTTCCCGCTGTGGGTGAGGTTCGATCGGCGATCGAGCAATAACATGTTTCAATAGTTTCGGTCGCGATGAACCGATTGGCTGCTAGTTCCGGAGCCCGGCCGATAGTTTCATTGGTTTATCGACGTGTCGTCGACTGATTCTCGCTCTTCAACTTGTTGACATTCTCCTCGGTCAACGAATCTCCGGTCTGTAGTTCGTGGTATGAGTTCCTCCGGTAGCTTGACGGCCCCCCTGCAGCGTCGATGAGTTTTGTTTCTTGTAGCCTGTTAGACCATTCAGTCTCTCCTTCTGGTCGTCGGACCTGCACTGCCAGCCCGGTAGAATCAAAGGGTGACGGCTCATTCTGATATCCATTCGTGGTCAACGGCCGAGGTGTGATGGGGCTACCATTGATCTCCTCAGATGTCTGCGGCATGTCATCGTCGTCGATGCCAATGTTCGGAATATCAGCATTGTCGCAGTGCTCGCTCATCTCTGAACAGTCGGAAGCAGTAGGGTCTGGTGTCGCCGATGTCCGGCGTCGAGAGTGACACCATCGTAAAAGCATCTTCTCCAAGATAACACCCCGAACTGGCTTGGCGAGATAATCATCCATCCCAGCTTTGGTGCATTTTTCACGATCACCCTGAATAGCCGATGCCGTCATGGCCACGATCGGCACATCTTGAACCAAAGACTTGTAAGGCATGTGATGCCTTAGAAGATGGGTGCATTTGTAGCCATCAATAATGGGCATCTGTACATCCATGAGGATGATATCTGGCTTCTGTTTGATACCTTTTTGAACACCGGCAAGGTATTCCAGGGCTTCCTTGCCGTTCCAAGCAGCCGTCACTTGGAAACCGAGTTTGCCAATGGTTTTCGTGGCAATCTTCTGGTTGATAGGGCTTGGGCTGGTTAGCTTGATAGTGTCTTCCGGAGTCGTCTTGGTACTTACTTATCTTCCACCACCAAAACGTGGATCTTAGCTCTTTCTGATGCTGGAAGTTCTTGGTCTGGGCTTGATGTTGATGATATGCCGAAGCGAGTCCGACGGGATCCCGCATTGTTGGCCTGTATTCCGTCGAAAGGCGGAGGGGTGCCAACAATCTGGTCGTATTCTGAACTGTTGCAAGACAAGCTAAGTTCAGATTGCAGCCGGTCAGGGATGGCACCAGCATTAGCGAGGCCAGCCTCAGCCGGGCCGCTTGGTTTATTGAAAGGGATCCAAAAGGTTGCTCGAGTTCCAACGCCAACATTCGATTCGAGCGAGATACGGCCGTGCATGAGGTCAAGTAAGTTCTTGCAGATGGTCAAACCCAGTCCAGTACCGCCAAACCGTCGGGCGGTTGAGGCATCACCTTGGCTAAAAGGCTGGAAAAGCTTCTTGCGAACATCGTCTTGGATTCCAATGCCCGAATCTTCAACCGTAAATCGAACCTCGATGGACTCTGAGGTCTCTTTCTCTGCCGTGACTGAAAATCTGACGTATCCTTGATTTGTGAATTTAATGCTGTTGGTAAGAAGGTTGGTCAGGATCTGCCGCACACGTCCAGGGTCACCAATGACCACCAAATCGTTTTCGATGCCATCTCCAATATCGGATTGGAAGTCAAGGTTCTTTCGTTCAACAGCAAACTGAAGCATTCTCCCCACTTCCTTGACGATATGGGATAAGGAGAATTGTACCTCTTCGATATCCAACCGCCCAGATTCCACCTTCGAGAAGTCTAGAATGTCATTGATAACGGTTAACAGAGATGTTGCCGAGCTCTGAATGTTTTCGACATATTCTTGTTGCTCTGCGTCCAACTGCATTCCGCTAAGTAATTCGGCCATTCCTAACACACCAGTGATGGGCGTTCGTATTTCGTGAGACATGTTGGCGAGGAATTGACTCTTGAGTCTATTGGCCTCCTTGGCAGCTGCTTCATTCGCCATCGCCCTTCGCTTTTCTTTGGACTGCTTCTCCAGGGCTTCCTCGCGAACTTTCAGTTCGGTAACGTCCATGATTACGCCAATGACCCCTTCGATATACGTGCCGTTCCTGGCATCTCCTTCTTGTGGCCTTTTGCCAAACATGGGGAGGAAACGAGTTCGGTACCAACGGTCGTCTACTTGAAGTTAGTAAAGCTTGTCGAGGTCCAGTTTGGTACCTATCCTTACCAATGCCGTGTTCCTTGAGATCTTCAGTGGCTTTTCCATCGAGCAATAGGTCTATGGGTTCAAGGAATTCGGGACGTTCTCCGTCTGCCAGTTGCGCTGTCAAGCGATTGAAGACAGTATACATATTCTCTCCAATGAACCACCTCGTTCCATCATGGTTCTCCTCGTGAGTATTGTTCCAGATCAATGCGCCTTCGAGCATTGTGACCCTTCGATTGGGGTCAACCGTGAAAATGGTAACATGAGAGTGGGCAATGACGCTAAGAAGTTGTTGGCGTGTACGTTTCGCGCTCATCTTGGTTTGGATGCTTTCGTGGACATCGGTGCAGGTTCCTTTGAAACGGATGGTCAGCCCTCCGGAACGACAATTTAATCAATCAAGACACTTACCAAACCACTTCTCGACTTCCCCAGTTTCTTTGTTACGCTGAGGCAATGCCCGGCCGAGATACCAACGCCAATTGCCTTCCTTGCTCTGGCACCGGTATTCCGTCACGTAAGTATCGCCCGTATTCAGCGAGTGTTGCCACCTCCGGTGTGCTTCAGGAAGATCATCGGGGTGAAAAGCGTTCACCCATGACTTGCCAAGACTATTCTCTGGAGTGAGCCCGGTGTAAGTGTAAAACCGAGTGTTCCAGAAATCGACCATGCCATCAGGCATTGCCGTCCATACCAGTTGAGGCATTGTGTCGCAAATCAGCTTGAAACGCTCTTCATCCCGCTCTTTTATTTGTGTGATCTCTTCTGTCATAACAGTAACGTCTCGTCCGGTAACTACACCAGCGAGAAACTCGCCAGTGGAATCGTCCCGAATAGCCTCACCAAGGACATCGTAAATCCGCTTATTTCTGTTTTCATCATACATGCCAACACGGAATCCGCTAAAGGGCTTCTCCGTCTTGAGCAACTTGCAAATAGGCATATCCTCAACCGCGAAGCGCTCCGAGAAGTCCTCAGTGTAAATGTGCCAATACCGCATGAGATCAAAGCCATTAAGAGATGTATCGAGCGGGGCTTCTTTCTCGAAGAGTTTCCGAGCGGCTGTGTTGGGGAAAGTGACACTACCATCTTTCCACATTGCCAGAATAGGCATTTGGGTATTGTTGAGCAGTGCGTCTTTCATCAGCAGCATCTTTTGCAGAAGAGAAGGCGTACTTGAATGGGTTGCGACAGAAGGGGGGCCCATCGGTGGGAAAGGGCTAGATGACATGGTGACAATTCCTGGGCTGTGAAACGACGGTGAATTCGAATCTCGACTTGACGCAACCGAGGACGGGTTTGAGTGGGCAATAGATTTGCGCTCGGCAGCCTCGAGGATACTCGGTCTCGCAACGGGTCGTTTCGTGCTGTGAAGAGTAGATGACGGGGATTCCGTGCTGGTAAAGGTGAGCGTGAAGAACGTCTGATGATCTTCGAGTTCCCATATTGTAATAATCATCTTAGCATATACTTGACAATCCGAATCTTTAGGATTATAGCGGCCGTCAAACGCTGTCTTGTTGCCATTTTTGCGGGTGATAACAACTTCCACGATGGAGTCCTGGGTTTTACGCGTGGGTGGGCTTGGTGTCCTCTCGGGGAGAGGCATTGTGCTTGCGGTTGGCGTCTCATCGCCGCCAGACTGCGATGGTCGTCGTGGATCCCTTGCCGCAATTCGCACGCCCATTTCATCCACCTGAGAATCGAGGAAAGCCTCCCAAGTTGCCCACACAGGCTGTCCATCCTGGAGGATATCAACACCGACTTGAGACAAGGTCTGGCCGCGAAGGCTTTCGATAGTCGGCAGAGTATCCTCTTCATCCGAATCTTCCGTAATGAGTCCTAGCATTCGACCCATTGCTTCGTTGGCCAGGACGACGGTCTTAAGATTATTAAGAACGAGTGTTGGTACCGGCAAGTACTGCATGGCAGAAAACGCAAGCTGGGCAGGGGATATACTAGGCATGGCTAGGCGAAAAGGGCTTTGCGAAGGTGAGCGCGAAGCATCTCCCAAATCCCGGAGGAAACGTCCCCCAGCAAATGGTCGTGGGGTGGCATCATGGCCCTTGATATCATTCACCAAGTCGAAAGTGGCTCTCGGTCGCGCATTGCCAAGTGAGGTCGGAACAGGAGCTTGAATTTGGTTATGATGAGGTTCGGAGCAAGCCAAGGGAAAGCCGGTGTCGTACACAGCTGCTGCGGGCCTAATAGCTCGGGTTTGGCTGCTCTCACGAGGTTGTTCGGGAGGGCTCATATCGGTGCTGCGTTATAAGTCATGGAGAGTGAACGCCGTTCCGTGCGAGTTGGGTATTAAACGATGAACAAATGATGAGGAGCCGAACAACAAAATCACAAGGGAGAGTAAATATTCAGAGTTGCAAGTTGTGAATGCACTGGTCGTAGGCGAGGGAAGCGATGGCCGGGGCGTCAGCGGTCTCGACCTTGAGTCAAGGTCCAAAAGAAAGTAATCAGTGGAGTTGATCTACTTCGAATCGACAAGTGACCAGCGACGGGGAATTGGCATGGCGCAGAGAGGGAAAAGTGCCGTAAAGGTCAAGCAATCCGTGGCTCAAGTCTAGCTTAGCTTGTCTTGGGACGGCGTCGACGGAGGCGGGATTAGACTTTGAAGGGCGTGTTAAGACGGTTTACTGGTTTGGGCCAGGAACGGCGGGAGGGAGGTTCTTGTTGGGCGAGTTACGAGAAGTCGATATCTCTGTAAACAAAACAAGTATGATATACCACGTTTTGGTGTGTCTGAACCGAGAAGCCAGTGGACGAACGAGACAGCTCAACTGAGATGCGAATGTGAACCGTAAAGCTGAAATAGAGATGACAGCTTTAGCAGGATGAGCTGGAAGCCCAGGCTTGAGGTGGAGAAGACCGGACTTCTACAACAAAAGCCAGGGTTGAATCAGATGTTGATGTAGGAGAAATACAGGCAGCGGAAGAGAAAATAAAACATTCAAGGTTTTCCTTGTGCAACAGCGTTGAAAGGAATAGGTATTGATTTTCACTTCAAGCCGCGAAGGAAAGCAGTCGGCACCCAAGGACAGGAAGGACCCTGAATTGACACACCTCCCGTCACCTTCCTCCTGGTGCCGGGGTACGTGATAGGATAGGCAAGAGCTGCTGGTGCCACCAACACAATGAGCGAGCGAGCGACGGACAAGCGGGCGGGGTCTCACAACCTTCAGCAGTGGAGGGTTCCTACGGGGGTCTAACGCCCTGTTGGTAGTCGCTTAGGTCCCCTCTCAGCGCCTCGCAGAGGGCCTGGGGGGCAAGCCGTGCGGATCCTCTCCACTGAGAGGTGCTGTAGAGTGGGGCGGTTTAAGCCGGCTGCTCACCTAAGAGAGCGCCGTGGCGTTGACCAGGGTCGGGATCGCCTCCACAGCCGGGCCCACTTCACCCTCCCTTGTTCTTGAAATGCCGATCGAGCATGAGAATGGCATGGCATGCATGGCTCCAGTCGCAAACCCTGATTTCTGCGGTGAACAGTTCTTCAACGAAAGACCTTGTCTCGAAGTGGGCACAGACTCGATCGCTGAAGATTCCTCGAGAACCTCGAAAAGCACAATGACAGGCGATCCAATGCCGCAATGTCAAGAATCGAATATCGCATCTAAGGGAGCCCAGAATCGTAAACTAGCTCCCTTTAGCTCTGGCGTGTCAGTATAGAGCTGCTCCTACTTACCGACATGGGAGACCCCGGCTAGTCTGTTACATCTCGAGGTTAAGGAAGCACAGTACTGGACAGTACAACAAGTACAGGTCCAACTGAATACAAAAGACCAACCCAGCCTTATGCAGAGATGAGGCCGAATCGGACAAGATAACCTTACCGAAGCCGATCGCAGTCCTGGTCGCACAAAGCTCGACGGAGCACGTTTCTTTCATCGATCAACAAGCTTCAAACATATGCCCGATGACCAGTTCAGGTAAGAGAACAAGGCGGCCTAACCTACAGTAAGAACAAGGGCCATCCCGTGGGAATGGATAGCCTCGATCCCCGCACCACAGACAGGACAGGGCAGGGCAGAAACAGAAACAGACCACAGTTGAGTTGAAGGCCACGGAAGTCTGTTGATCCGTGTCATCCGCCCGACGTTGGGCCTGAGGAACGACGAGAGCTACCTTTCCATGTCGGCTTCCTCCTTTGGAACCCGGACCTTAGATTGGCCATAATGGAAATTTAAACATGATCCTGATCATCATCATGGGGATTTTTGAATTGACCGTTGCAACATAGCGTCTAACGAACACCCTCCTTTGCAGCCATCCAATTCATTCTCGCAGACCTACCCTATCACGGGACGAATTGGTTGTCATCTGCCCACCATCAACAACGGGAGCTCCACGCTAGAGATTCTATAATCTAAGGTACGCACAATCAATCAATACCTTGTGGGTACCCAATGAGACTATTTTCAATCAGACCGAAAACATGAGATCCTCCAAGGCATCACCGCCTTGTCAATATGTTTGCTGTCAACTGACGTGAATATGGGAATACGGGTCCCTGGCGCACAATGCATTGTTACAGTATGTACAACACTATCTCGCCTGATGTGGTTGCAGTTGCACTCGCATCTCCATCCTCGCTGATGCTGGGCTTTGGACGAGTTTCCCCACTTTCAAGGGATGGATGTGCTGCACGACACAGGAGATCGCGGGAGCCGACGAATGAGGTGTTGCGGCCTTTCAGGCACCACGCAGACACTTGCACTTTTTGCATTTCAATGTTGGGGACACAAAGATGGGCGACTTGAAACTGAGTCGTTCCGATTCCAACGGGTTTATAATTACTCATCAAGTTTCACTGCTTGTCCTCCATCAGCTAGCCGTTGAGGGCAACAATTGTGCCTGTTTTAGCAACTGGGCTGGAATCTAGGTGCTCTGCCAGCTGGCAGCTAAAGCGGTTGTGATACGACGAAATGCATAATTATCCTCCGACAGATGCATTCCAGACAACTAGCTGCATGCTGCCGTCTATTTGTGGTTGTATCGAGTGGTCTGGCCTTGAGTCTATCGGCATCTAGACCTTATAGCCAAAGCCCAGAATTGATTTCAGGATAAAAAACTCCGGTATCATTTGCACATTCGCATGTCAAATCACCAACTTCCATTTTCACGCAGGAGGATGCAAACACATCAATCTCTTGGCATGCCAACTAATAAACTCAAGCTGGAACCGCAAAGGCATCTCGCAGATGCATCCTATAGCATCTTCATACAGGTGAGGTGCCTAACAGTTATTGCTGCACCCTTCTGCTTGGCTGTTCCTCATCAGTCGCTTTAAGCGTAAGCACTTCTTTTTCCTCCATCTTTTGTTGTTTCACCCGAATGCCTCTGTCCCCTCACCCGCCCGGTTTCTGCTAGGGTCTAATTGTTACAAGCTCCGATGGCGTCCAAGCCCGCCTTGCAGATCATCTCCAGTTCCAATCGGCGCCTTTCCGGATCCTGCAAAGTCTCATTAATATCATCTTTTTTTCTCTTGGGAATCTTAATACGATCTTGGTTAACTTGGCCCCTGCATCTTGGCCTCGGTCCAGAAAAAAGAAAAGAAAAAAACCCGCACTTGAGATAGCTTGAGACTGTCGCAGACTTAACTCATCCTCAAAGAACAAGACCCAGCGTCGATGAAGTCATTGCTGATCGACAACCAAGACACGAGAAACAAGGGTTCAAGGCATTGGATTCGCTCCAGTTCGTATTGTTGACCAACAGCAACGCAAATTCTCAAACTAACTATCGTGAATTGTCCTTGATTTTTCCACATGTCGAACAAGTCCACCACTTCTTTTCCATCACCGTCCCACAAAAACTACAATCCCACATCTGCGGTCCCGACGATGCAACTTGTTGACTTGTGACTCTTGGTCTTGAATTCCGCGATGTTGTAGCAGACTTCTGCCGATCTCGTGGCGGACTCGAAGTCGTCAAGTCAATAACAGCAGGTTCCGATACTGGCGATCTGGATCGGCGGTTGTTCTTATCCTGTTGTGTCCTTGGACGCATCTCGGACCGCTCCATCCCACAAGCGTCACAACAGAGATACTTGGCAGGATTGTGCAGAGTACAAGTGCTGCATGTCCAGCCTGGAGGCTCTCTGGACCTCTCTGAACTACCACCAGGTTCCCTGTACGGGATTACTGATCCGCCTCCATTCCCAGTTGGGTTGTCTGCTGTGGGAGCGATATAAGAGTTGCCGTATTCGACAGATTTGTCTTCCTGCACTAGTTCCCACATGGCTTGAGCTATGGCTGCATCATTAGCCTCGTCTTCTTCGGCCTGTGTTCGAAAACCGTTCTTTGTGGCATTGTCTGAAATGTTGCGAATTTGAGTTTCGCTGAGGTTGTCTGTGCCACATCCCTTGAGGATCCTGCTCCGCCGCTCGGCAGCATCCGCAATTACTCTCCGAATATCTTCACCTGGCCGAGGAGCAGAGCCCCCTAGACGTTTACCTGATCCAGTACCGGGACGAGCTCGTCGCTTCTCTGCAGCCTCTCGCGCCACTCGACGAGCTTCGAGAGGTGGAATTCTTGAGCCTCCAAGACGCCGCCCCTCTGAAAGGAAGCCTTCTCCAGTGTAGCCTTTAAGAACCAGACCCTCGTGCTCATCCCTGAGTTGATCCCAAAGGGCATGAAACTTGGCATCGTGAGGGCCATGGACTATGTGTGACAACTCGTGTAGCATTGTATCAACAACATTTTCGATGGGCATAAACTGGTTCTTATCTCCAGCATGTCGCAAACGAAGACATATCTTGGCACCCCGGTTGATATTGAGACCTATGAAATACATTTAATATGGTAGATCATTTGAAGAAGCTCATCTGGGACCTACCTAAGAGATTATGTTGTTCAGGATAGAACTCGGTCAACTCTCGGACTTTCCAGTTGCGCGCTCGCATTATAGGCTTCACGAGGGAAGCCACTTTCTTCAAGGTCTGCAGGGCATCGTTCGCTCTTGGAAGCTTGGCCAAGTGGCTATACGACAGCACGAGCGCATCGTGTTCGGGCATGATGATGCCGTGCCTTTGTAGGGTAAGTTGTGGTTGGTTTCACGATCGATGCAGGCGTTTTAGTGAGATAGAGATGGAAGAAATGCCTTCATGAGCTAGGTATCATCGAGAATGCAATCTTGGTGTATTACAAAAGGATTCATTATATTTAGGGAGTAATCATTTTGGAGGAACTGCCGGAGGTCAGTAGGCCACGTAAAGTTTGGGTGCCTTGGGCTTTATTGCCTCTGGGGCAAGTGACTGTATGAGACTGGAACAATTCGCTGTTACATTCGCTTACGCAAGTCGCCTAGAAATTTCCGAGCTTCACTGACGTGACTGACTAATCACCACCACTTACAGGGCGAGTCATACCTGCACAGCC
>JABEEO010000527.1:0-48492 GCA_013364945.1 Fusarium tupiense | reverse complement strand
ACTAGCTATCAATAACACTTCTTTACATTGACCAAGCCTAACACGCATTGATCTACCATTAAGAGACGTGACACTTCGATAACGCTTAGTATATGCCCTACGCAATCTGCTAACAATAAACCCAAGCACGGCTTAGTTTAACACAGTTGGACCTAACCGTCATAAAAGTGGCCAATCGTATCATTCTTCCAACTTAGTCTAGACCGGGTCGGACCGCATAACCGTCGGGTCCAATGCCATGAACAGTTCGTGGCTGCTTACGCCGATGGGCCAGGCCGACGCCACCAAGAACTTGAATCTTGTCAACGATCAATTATGTACTTCATCCTAACCCTGAGTGGAGTTTCAGCTGCCGGAATCCCCTGCCGGAATCCCGCACTTACGTGGCCAGCAGATATATGCTTTCGCATCCGCTAAGCAATATTAGGATATTCTATATGCCGCTGACCTGACTTGGTACATCAACCGAGATGTAGTGGATGTGCCATCTAAAGGGAAACAAGAGAGGGGTCCCAAGTACCTTACTAGCCCTTTGTCATACTGATTGATTTGCCTTTACCTCAATAAACTGGCGACTTTGCTCTAAACAAGAAACTCGTGGATGCATGCCCATGTACTCAAGACAAGATCTTTGTGGCTGGCATCCATCTTGTCAGTCTGAAGTTTCATGAGTACAACACTGAAAGAAAAATAGCCTTCGTCGCATTGAGGAAGTCGTCTGTCAACTCCATATCCGTGCTTTGTATCTCAGTCAACCTTCGAGTCATTGTATAGCTTCTCTAGTGGTCCTACAACGCACTGATAAAACTCTGCTCTGAAGTCCTTCCTCGTAAAATCCGGAGGTGAATGGAAACCACAGCGTAAACACCGATCAACCACTGCATTCCACTCAAGTGCATTGTTAAGTGCGACGGCCTTTGAAAGTCTCTCCGCTGTGTTGAAATCTGCCAATTCCTCCGTGATCCTATGGTCGTCAACTTCTTCTTGTGCCTCTAGTGTTGCTACAGTAGAGAGCTCAACCAAAGTCGCCCCGAGACGAAATATTGCTTCATTTCGAATGACCATCTGGCGAGTAGTAGTCTTGTTAGGTTGAGATCTTTGAGTGATCGTAGACGAGGGGAAGTTCTGCATGACGAAGGTGCAATCTTTAAAAGACATCTTTGAGTTCCTTGGCAAGATATGTATGTCGTCGGCAGACCACCAATCTCCCAGCCATGAAGTTGCGTGTAATTGAAGGAGGGAAGAAGCTAACAGGAGGGCCAGCTCGTATCTGTCGGTTACCGCGCTGCCAAAGTTATAGTGCGTACCGAGTTTACCCTTGTTCGAGAGGAAATTATAAAGAGTCATTGTATTCCTGGGTCGCTCTAAGGTGAGAGAGCGCTCCGGAATATAAATGTAATGTTTGTGCTCCTCTTGAAGTATATATCCTATGCAACGCACTGCTGGCTGGCATAAATGTTGCGTGAGCTCTTTGCAGAGATCGTTGATATGCTTCTCCACCTTGGGAGTAGGTGAAGCAATTGTACCTACTGAGGCGAAAGTAACACCTCCGGGAGATCGAGGGAGAATTGTTGGGAGACTTTCACTCTCAACTGCTTCAAACTCCGCATTCTTCCAGACAGAACTTTGAACAGATTGCCCGCTAACACCTGTTTTAGGTATCTTGAACGACAACTTGAACTTATGAGATCCCTTCTTTCCAGTCGCTCGATCTTCGAGCTGCAAATGTGTGATATGAGAATCCACGCAGCAGCACAGCCATCCGGAACAAAGGGCGCTGTGTAGACTCATAGCTGCCTGTCTGATAGAATCCCAATAATTGAGATCTGCCTTCTTCGGCTGAGCAGGTGTTGTTTGTGCTAGCGCCAATATCCCTGGTGTCATTTGCTCTAACTTTGTGTTGTACTTTTCGATATCTTCGAGTAGTTGCTTGTGCTTGCTGTGTTTTATGCATTTCTTAATCTTATGCCATGTTTTCTGGTTCTCGTATTCCGTCTTCTCGTACCATTGCTAGGATAACTGTTAGTAAGTCCATGATAAGATATACCTGCCAATTCTTACCTGTTGCTTGCTCATGCCTACTACTTTCCCCAATTTTTCAAGCTTCTCCTGGATTTGTTTTATTATCTCGGTGTATGCATAATAGCGGTGTCCAAGCTTATCTCTGAGGCTCTTCTCAAGCCCTTGAGTTAATGCCTTCTCCCAGTCGTCCTTGGTAGTCTTGTCTAAGAGGTCTTCCAGGTCTTCATCTTCAACCAGACCTCTCAATAGCACACTGCAAGAGTGTCGGAATCGTGAGTGTTCAGCATGTAGCGATACTATAAGATCATTAATGGCGATTTTATGATGCAGGAGTACCTGTGCATCATTCTCGTAAAACTTAAGGCCTTTGACGACAATCGGTATTCTATGCCTGGCCGTTAGTATTGTTCGCGGCGCTATTTCGGCATACTTGCACTCCAATAATAAGTCCTACTATTTCGAATCCAGACATTTCTATAGCTGTCCTATAGCCCACAAACGTGTGTGAAAGAGAAGTTGGTACTTATTCCGTTGCTGATAAGAGGAAGATGGGAGGAGGTCAAATTTAATGTGCGCTTTGCAGCGTCTGGTTATAATGGCCGGGGGGTTGAAAGACGAATCGAGGACACTCGATTGCGAGGATCGAAGCGCTGTGGCGTCCTGCAGCATCTCGTGTCGCAAAATGATTGGTGTTGGTTAGCTGTTTGTTGGTTCCAGCATTGATCACCTGCATATGTTGCCAGAACTGGCGATTGCACAGTCAGCCCCTCTCTTTAGAAAGTGACTTTCATAGCATGAGGCATTTCCTTTTCAATCGATTTACTGTCGTGTGTCTTTCGCAGAAATGACTACTATTCGCGATTGTTATATCCAGTGCTCTGGTTCTTTCAGCCGTCTGATCAAGAGCCTCGGTACATCAACTAGTTGTACCAATGACCGAATACCTCTGAAAGATATCGCAAATGAATACTCGCGCTTCGATGTATGGGCTGGAAGTGTCGGGGCAAAACATGCCCCTCACAAGCGAATCTCACTTGACTATCGCCTCAGAGATTCTAGCTTCTATGCTGCCCTAGTTGTAGATATACTGCAGCGCCTTGACAGTACTCTCAACACTGGTACGTCTCTGCTATGGATCCTCTAATACTTCTAAACTAATGGTAGGTAGCCGACGATCTCATAATTGGCGAACGGCCGTTGGTCGAGGCAACTCAGCCCAGGTTTGACCGACAACGAGACAATGACTCAGACCGATCGTCTGTAACATCGTCAGCTGAAAGCTCTAGTTCTGACGAAGCCGATATGATGACTCCTGAGCGTCAAATTGCTTCATTATACGAGTCGATCACAAAGTCAGTGAGGCATCTGTCCTCGCTCGCGATGGTCATCAGGCAGCCAGTAGCAACAGACCGATTATCCAGAGCGTCCAAGATCGCAGTCGATCATTTCATTTCGTTCGATCAACGGCATGTCGACGAATGCTTTCCTGGCACTTCCCTGGTGCTGAAGAAACGGCTTGCTAAGGCAATTACTCGTCGCCGTCAGTTGCTCATTTATAATGAGCAACACTACCGGAAGTCTTCAGAGCCTCAGCCGCCAGAAGAGACGACAGAAGCAGGTCATATCGCTCAAGATGAGCCCCGGGGAAAAGCTGAACAGGAAATGCCACCCCCTCCGGTTACCTCCGACCCCATACAGCATCTGGTCAGAGACACACCAAGCTATGCCCCCACCATCTCCAAAGGAAGTCTGCTAGCGAGTACCAAAGCGACCAAATTCATTCCTCCAGTCGATATGAGAGAAGAACCAGATGTCCAGTCAGAATCCGGAACTATTACGACCTTTGGATTCACTGGTAAGGACAGAATAGCGCTCCGGGTACCTCCTCGCCCGCAGGACGATAATGGCGAAGCGCTCGAGCAGTTCCTCTGTCCCCTCTGCTATCATTTAATTGAAGTGAAAGGCGAAAGAGCATGGATGTTGGTAAATCTTTCGAAGCTCTGTAATGAGATTTCTAACACGGCATAGGAGACACGTATTCCGCGATCTTCAAGCATATGTGTGCACTTTCGATAACTGCGAAACACCTGATGACTTATTCGAAACCCGACAGGACTGGTTGAGACACGAATTCGAGAATCATCGAAGAGAATGGCACTGTAATGACCCGGAACATAAACCCTTCAATAGTGAGACAGAGTTCATTGAACATATGAAAAGCCTCCATGAGCTGCAACTTCTAGGTCCCCAGCTAATTTCTCTTGCCAAGCTGTGTGAGCGATCTAGCTCGGCCGATACTGTACCTTGCCCGTTGTGCAGAGATGGATGCCATGAGGTTGTAAATGGATTCGAATGTTATAAGCCTTCCTGGATCATGCGACAGGTTGCTGATTATACTTGCCCAGAGTCGTTGAACAGTGGTAAATATCTTCAATTCTGCAACCAGAAATCAGAAATTACACTAAGCTAATATGTCGTAGAGAAGTGAGATATAGCCAAGCTCACCGAAATACAATTCAACGACGCTACGGATAGCATTCTAACAAAGGTGACTCCCTGGCTAATTTCGTTGCCGGACGACTTTACAACAGATGGCAATCCAATCCCAGATTCCGCAGAAAGGTCACACCAAGCTCATCCTAGCATAGGAGATAGAGGACCTTGTTTGGTCCTTTCCAGTGACTTGAAGCGTCACATCGGTCAACACTTGGAGCGACTAGCCCTTTTTGCACTCAATAGATCCAAGCTAATGCCCGATGATGGAAACTCAGCTCATACGGAGGATGCAGTCGCGAGGTCTGAGACAAGCGTCGAGTCATTGCAGTCTGGCAATAGTGTGGCAGGTTATGGATATCGGGGCCATGACCCCGATGTAGCTGTCGCGTTAAAGATGAATGTTACATTTGCTGACTTGGCGACATAGCAGTAAATAACATAAGCCTATTTTACGATATCAGGGGGGTTAAAAGGTAAATCGGTAACCTTCGATTGCAAGAATCGAAACGCTGTGGCGCCCTGCAGCCTGCCGTCGCGCATAATGATTGGTGTTGGTCAGGTTTCTGTTGGTTCCAACATTGATCACTTGGGAGGCAAACCACCATGGAGAACAAAGACGATAAATCTCCCAGACGGTCATCAGGCAAAGTGCCTTTCAACGCTTGGGCAACGCCCACCCGCTGCCATTTAAACATCTCCAACGAGAGCGGTGCAAGTGCTGGCCACAGCACTACTACTACTACAAGCAACAAAAACCCTCCCGTCGCAATCTCAGCAAGATATCGATGCGCCTGGCCTACCCTCCGCCCCTTACCCCTTCAATGATCGCGAGCGAAGTTCCCTGCTCATGTCAACATATCCCCTACTAGGTTTGAAAATGGTATCTGCGAAATTTTAAAGCGCCACAACATCGATTCCGGTGAGACCACCGTCGAGTTTTATGTGAGAGAACAACAGGGCTTCCCAAATACAGCCCTACCTACACTGCTCGTCATCTCACCATAGTCTGAAGCACTCCGAGGTACTTGGAAATCAATCACCGAAGCCATCGCCATGTCCACCAGTCCTGACACTGAGATACAGGTAGAGGGATGTAATAAAACTTAGGACCTTTATCCTAAGTGATGAAAAGCCTTAGGTAAGCTTAGGTAAACTTAGGCAAGCCTAGGTAAATTTAGGTAAACTCAGTGTAACCTTAGAGAATTTTGACTAAGTATTTGGTATTTTTAGTACCTCAGTTTAATGTCAGAAGTCTTCTTGTATTGTATGAAAGTGTCAAGGAGGGGAAAGTATTGGGCAAATCGTATGCGTTTCTTTTGCTCCTCTTGGCCAGGAAATATGTTTATAGGCCGTAGTGGAACGGAGCGATTGTTGTCATTTTGCCCTCGGTTGCTTCGAACTGCTCGAGCTTCTCGTATACGTGCGCGCAAATCTTGTCCCAAGACCGAGATAACTTGGCCTGATCCTGGACAGGTCTATAGTAGACGTTTCCATACAGCTCTGGTGCAATCATCTCTGCCTGTGTTCCAATGTCGGGGAGGCCATCGTCTTTTCTCTCCATAGTAATTTGCCGAATTGATTCGTGCATAATAAGTATAGCAAAAGTAGTATCAGGTAAGAGCCCGCGTTCAGGCAACACAGGATCTCACGGGAAAGCTAACGCAAATACGTTGTGGTGGTAGTATCGAGTAATCAATCTGGTGAACGACGTGTGTAAAGTCATGTGATGATGCGGGAGCAAAAAGATAAGAGAAAATGAAAGGAGAAAGAATAAAGTTAATATTAATAGATCTGTGAACGCTATGCACGTGATCATTTTATCAGTAATTAAGCGCAGATTTATTAGCACTGATTGCTAGTGACAGTAAAAGTCTCTTTATTAAAGCTTTTATTTTAAAAGTAAAATTAAAAGAGAATGCATTTATTGGTAGACTGGTAGACTGGACACTCTACAAGCACAATAAACTGTCAAGCCCAACAAGGGCATAACAGCTTTCTTCCTCCACTCACACGAGCGGTCAAAAGGTTAAAAGTAGAGACTGATAGAAAAGCAATCTTCTACCAGTCAAATAGCCATCCTATGAGTGTCTGTGTCCCTAACTATGCCCTTGCGGAGTAAGCACCCCAGGCCTGAGTAAGATTATCAAGACCTATCTCCGACCAAAGACGCTGAATTTCCTCAGATGGCCCGGCCGTAGTCTTGAGACTATCTCTCGATTTCTGGCTCTCTGTTAGTGCTCCATATACTCTCAGATCCTTGGAAGCATGGAACTCAGCCCAGGGCTCTTCCAAGTTTGTAAAACTAATCACGTCCCGGGCAAAGTCCGTTGCTGTCTTCTTCTGGGAGTTATCCATGACGTGATTGTAGTTCAGGAATAGATATGCTATGTCAAGACAGTGAGCTGATCGACCTTTGTGCGGCCCGTCCCATGGATTAGACTCGTTAAAGTAATATAGCCAGGACTGAGATGGCCAGAAGTTGGCATAGTGTCTTGACGTGGCAAAGTACTTGAGATCTGTCCCGAACTGGAGAATCTTCACCCGTGCCTTGTCGTCTTCCTCTGCTTCCGATATTCCATACAGGTTGAGGAGTCTCTTTAGTCTACCGTGGTGTTCTTCGGGGATGGCCTTCATCAAAGATCTGGTGAAACCTTGTGCTAATCCCGGATTTCGGTCTACAAAGAGACCGAGAACTTCAAAAACGACTGCATCAAAGTTTGTCGAGCCAATCATTAGAGGAGGTCTGTGTTGGGCTGAAGACAAGTGAGTCTCGAGTGATCGGAATGAAGGCAGTTGGCCTGTCTCTACTACAGGCTGTAGCGGGACTGACATCGGAACCTTTGATAGCATATCCTCCGGAGAGATTGCAATAAATGCTGTCAGTTGATCATCGCTCGATAATGGGGGTTCTATTCCCAGACACTGAAGCGCAGTTTTGTATGCCTCTTGAGCAACGTGCTTTGTAGATGACGGAACGGCCAAGTTGTTTCCACTCAAGCAGATAGCGCGGTCGAAAAGCGCTTCGTCCGGTAAGTCCAGGTCAAGGAGATGCATGATGGAGCCTGGCATCAATCATCAGCTTACATGTCTGCAAAAGCCTTTCTGTCATGAATACTTACTACCGCCTGCGCTTTGACCGATGGCTGTGATTCGAGTTGGATCGCCTGAAAATCCGCCAATATTCCGACGAACCCATTGAAACGCCGTCTTTTGATCCAGAATGCCTCTGTTCGGTGGGATACCTGCCGCTCTAAACTCACTGCTATCCAGAAACCCTGCAGCTCCGAGTCGATAACTTTTGTAATCAGTAACAGACCTTCGAAATAACGGGCATCTACCAAGTCATATGAAGGGAGCTTACTTGATCGCTACGCCGATGATAGGCTTTCCGATGGACTGGGAATATGCGACGATGGCAGCCATATTATAGTGCGGAGCCCCGCTGTCACCTATGATGAAAGCTCCTCCGTGGATAAAAACAAGCACCGGGAGCTTTGCATTGTTATCATTGAGAGTCGCTTCTGGGACGGTGATATCGAGAGTCAAGCCGTTCAGGTCTGACATGGGACGGTCATCGGGCTTGTCGAGGGCCTTCTGAATGAGGCCAAACTCGATATCGCATGCTAGTGGTGGTCTAACAACAGTTGGGCTGTGGAGAGGAGGCACTATTAGCTCTCGTCAAGGTCGCAAAGCTGGTGGAAAACTTACCCTCTCCTTGTCGCATCAATCTTTCCTCCATAGTCGGTCTTCAGCTCTGGGCCAGCAAAGCGATGAGCTAGAGTGGCATACTGAATACCCAGATATTGCATGACTCCTTGATCATCTGACTTGAGGCCTGGAATGTCACCCAATTGGGTATGGTTAAGCGTAAACGCCATGATTGGGGCAAAAAAGAGGGGAACGTGATATTATCAAATGTTTACAAATGGCGGAGTCAAGAGGAGAACACTGCGATTGTAGCCGAAGGAGGGATTTTAGGACGTCAAAGAGATTCATGTAATGCAAAGTAACGAGTTCTGTCTTGTCATCGCTGGCCCGGGTCTTCCTTGTTACCCCGGATTTTCCCCCGCTATCTAGGCTATCCGATGGACCGACCTCCGGATATAGGTGCACTTGCCGCCTGATGGTACCTCGAATATCGCGTGGATGAAGATCATTACCCGGACCAGTAAATTGTCATGCATGTGTAAGCGAGAAACGAGGAGTTGACGGGAAATACCCGCTAAACCCGGGTCATGATGCAGTCTACCCGTTCGCTTCCCCGCACAAGATGCACATGTTGATACCACTAACTCGCAAGCGTTAGAGTCTCGGCTCTGGGAGCGGCAGATGCACCTAGACAATGTTATTGATCCTCAATTCAATCCCCACTAAACATCTTCAACGAATTGACAAGCGGCAAGTGCATCATTACAACAAAGATCCTCATCATGCCTCGTCCCAAAGTTCGTGCAGAAGATCGCAGACGCGCTGTCATAGCATGCGTGCCTTGCCAAAACAGCAAGAAGAGATGTGACTCGCAGACTCCGTGCGCCAATTGCCGTCGGCGAGGCTACGTCTCCCATTGTATCTACGACCCCGAGGCTGCTCGCCCGCGTCGCAAAACGCAACGTCGAGCGATGAGCCGTAGCAGCGATGTTACTGCCAGCGGCAACGATGATTGTTCCAGTCTCGATTACATTGTGTGTTCTGACGTAGCATTGTCCGTCAATGAAACTCATACGCCGGAGCCGGTGCAAGTACCTCGGACGCCAGAGTCTACGGCAGGACAACAGTCAAATGAGACCCCCGACACAGCGTTCACATCTTGCATGTCGAACGCTGGTGGTCAAGACAAGGGTTCGGAGGGCGAAAACCGTGAGTACATGATACCAGGACATGACCAAACTGAGCACCCATGGCTTACTGGGTTGCAGTATCCTTAAACGACTCCGCATCACTCTCTTTCCTCGATTTCTTACGTCACACGTTTCTCTGTTACATGGGGCCATCCCCGTTCACTGACAAAGAACGAGCCAAGGCTATGCTGGAGTCATCGTATCCTCAAGCCTCGCACGATATTGCAGAGGACAGCCCAGATAGCCACCTTACCTTGGAAGAGAAACGAGATTATATCCAAAGGTTCTTAGTAGCGGTATGAGCGACCCACCAGTATGGGATATGTCGGACTAACGCAGTATCTTAGACCACCGGCATTATATATATCTACTCCCCTAAGCAACTGTACGAGTTACTCGAAGAGACTGAAGGAGACGGAGCCTCTAATTCATCTAAACCCTGTCAGAAACGTGCCATCATCGACTTAGTTATTGCAGTCGGCGGACAAGGTTGCAGAACGAGCCCCAAGACTCTTTATCACGCACAGAAGCATTTTGATCGTGGTCAAAAGGTAGCATTTGAGGGTATGTTACTAGACCCTACAGGTGATCTAGTAGCTATCTTTCTTCTGATGAGTATCTACATGGTGAATGCGTGCAAGAGAGACGGGGCTTTTATATATCTTGGTGTTGCTACGCGGGTGGCACATGCGATTGGTTTGCATCTACCCGAGTCGTATCGCAATTTGACGCCAGAAACACATCGACTCAGGTATGTGACCTTGGTGGTCTGAGCATCAATAGCGGGAGACTGACATGTGAGTACCACCAGGCTTCAGGTATGGAAAAGCCTGCGCATCTTGGACATCGCGTTTGGAGCAGTCCTCGCACAAACGCCAGCGTCATCCCCGAGACGCGGAATAAGTAATCCATCGTTCTCAGTCCCAGATGGCCCAGAACCGTGCACCCCAGAATTCACGTCCATGTCAGCATGCTACGGAGTCTGCACCATTCTCGAACAGATCACGTATCACCTCAATAACAAGCAAGACACGAATTTGACATCAATAAAAGAACTCCTCAGACAGCTTCGAGACTGGAGCTCGGCATTACCATCAAGCATGACAAATTGCACAGTCAGCTCACCCATGTCTCCAGAGCAGTGGTGGCAGACTTTGGGCAACTTTGCTGTTTCTGCGTTTTATTATTACGCCGTCATGTTGGCCACTAGACCAATCCTGATACAGTACATGCTGGGGAAATTAAAACGTCTAGAGCGGTCAGATGGTGCATTTGGGTCACATCATGCAAGTGATCGAGAGACAAAGGAATTGGCACAGGTCTGCATTGATGCGGCTGTCTTGCTGGTAGAGACAACGCGGAGAACGGGGTCTGCCGGTCTGCTCATACAAAACATGACATTACTCAAGTAAGAACATGTCTTTTCTCCTGTTTCAACTCAATTCTAACGACAGATTAAGAGCTTGGATCTTTAGCGCCTGCCTCATCATGGCCTTTTCTCTTTTTGTAGAGGCCACATTATCTGAAAGGTCAACAACGTTCGAGACAGAGGCAGCACTACACAGCGGCATTGGAATTATCCGCGATCTAGATCGTACAAGCCCCCAAGCCCATCGTTACCTTGATGTTCTCACAGAGCTTCGCAACGCACTGCAGAGCTACCGCGAGCGACTCATCCCACCTCGGAGGAAGAGTAGCGGCCAGTTCCTCAGCCAGATCTTTACACTGGACCAGGAGAAGAGTACGCCAGCAGCATCAGACCATGAAATGACAGGACTGGCGTCTGCGGTCGTGCCGCCCGAGCTTGGTGACGAATCATCGGGAGGGTTGTTGATGCTGCAGCAGCTAACGGAAGCGACGCAGAATATGAACAATATGTGGCGCATACCAGATGAAGGTCAGGCATTCGTTGACGAATGTATGCCATTGGCAATAGGTGGATTGGATGTGCACTGGAATGGGATATCGGTCCAGGGAACGGATAACTTTCTGTTCGATACAGAGCCATTTACAGAGATGCTGAGCCATTTCTGATCGCCATAACTATTTAAACAATTCTACTTATACAACTAAGCTACCTAATTGTACTTAGTCATCCCCAAGCAGAGTCTTGAGAATATCCGCAGGCGTATTCTTTGGAGCAGCAATCTCGAGGAACTCCTTACTTGAGGTCGCAACTCCGCATTTTCCACCCCAAGCAGTTTCTGCCGCATGCTTAATCGACAGGATGACATTCTTCGATTGCTGGGTCTGGGCTGCCATATGGTCAATGAAAGACATGTCCTTGAAGATGACATTCTCGACTTTGGTGCCGATGTACTTCTCAACAAGATCGACAATTTGACGTCCAGTGATATCCTCAGGCCCGTTCAAGACATATTTCGCCTTATTATACGAATTGATACCTTCCGTAGCAAGGAGGCGAGCTGCAAAGACTCCGACTTCGTTGGAGTCGATGGGTCCAACGGCTGCATCCTCTGAAGCCATGAGCCTCAACGGCTCTTGCTTCCCGGTCTCGCGGAATGTCTTGATCAAACCGGCAGCAGGACCCAGCCAGAATTGGGTAAAGACATTAGGCTGCAATGAAGTCCATTTCAGCTTGTCAAATTCGGGTGAGCTCAGCAGTGTCTCGATTGCCCAGTGCGTCCTGGGATAGTAGGCGGGGCAATCAGGACGGACGTTTGCAGCGGTCGTCGAGATACGCACGACGTATTCCACGCCTGCTTGGAGAGCAGCGATATGGAATGCGGACTCTTCGGCAAATTGATTTGGTTCATTGTGTGAGGCGATGAAAGCTCTGACGACGTGGCGTTCTCGGAGCCACGCGGCTGTGATCTCGACCCAGTTCTGCTCAATGACCTCGACGCCAGGCAGACGAGCTAGTTGTTGAGCAGCAGCTCCGCTGGACGAACGCGTAAGAGCAAGAATTTTATATCCTGAGAATGTCTTGTTGTCTTTGAGAAGTTCCGACAAGGTTGTGACGACGGATCGTCCAGTATTGCCGGTGGCGCCCGCGACAAGGAATGCGCGAGACATGTTGATGAGGGAAGAATTAAACAAAGTATGCGATTGGATGTTGAAATCAAAAAGAGCATTGAATTATAATTTATATTCTATTATAGGTTTTGATTTTACGATTAGTATTCCAGGTAACGTTAAAGCTCCGGGCTGATTATCAAACAGACTTGATTATTAATGTAGGGTTGCGGACTCCGCTGCTATTAATATGGAGCTGCGGACTTTGCCATCTTTTGTCAATTATAGAGACGCCGACTAGACTAGCTTTTTACTTATTAAGAAAAATGGCTGGTATGACCTACGGACAGTCTGCTCATAATGAGTGAGAATTTAAATTGGGGATGTTGTGATACTTATTGACGGTGGCACATGTTTTAGATGTCAGACCATTGATCACCCTAATGACGAATATTAGCACATGTCTCCTCAAAAGCACATAGCACAGGCAAATTATAGTACTCACCGTCCCAAAGGCCTTTTGCCCGCGCCAGAACTCTTCCGTAAGAGGTCCAAACCACTCAGACATCGTCTCATCAATACCCTCCTCTGTATCAAACCCTCTACCGCCAGCGACGAGAACAGATTTCCCACTCAAAGACTTGTCGGTTGACAGCTGAGTGATAAACTGCGCAACATCATTGGGCGCATTCAGCGGGAGATGATGCGTATCCCAGATCGAACGGACATTGTCGATCATCTGCGTATCCGTCGCCCAGGGACACACGGCGTTGATGCGGATGTTGTACTTGGCTGAAGCCAGTGCTCGCAATGATCTCATCAGTCCTATAATTCCATGCTTTGAAGCGCTGTAGGCGAAGAGACCAGCTGCTTCGGTGATCCCAGCGATAGAAGACAGCAAGACGATAGACTTGAAGAACTCGCTTGACTTGGTTGGTTCTTTATCTGCCTTCATAAAGGCAATGGCTAATCGACAAAAGAGAACAACGCTCGTAAGGTTGATATCGATAGTGTTCTTAAGTGGCTGGGGTTCTGTCTCCACCGCTTGGAGGGTAAGTTGGTCTGGCCCAAACCAACCATTCGGTTCTATGACAGCGGCGCAGGAGATGGCAATATCAACATGACCTCTCTCTTCATAAGGGGTCTTGAAGAGCTGTAGTTGTTCGTTGTAGTTGCGGACGTCGAGCTTCTGGAAATGTACCGATCCACTACTCTGAGGCATACTTGACTGGATATTGCTAACCATCTGACGGCCCTTGACATCGTCCAAATCGCCGAAATAAACATGGGCGCCTCTCTCATACAGCAGGGAGACTGTTGCTGCTCCAATTCCTTGAGCACCGCCTACCCGCACCACATATTAGTAAGTGTTATAGGGCCGAACCTGGAAATCTGGCATGGTGAGTAGTACCTGTCATGACAACCACCTTCCCCTTGACATTATCTGCGATATCTGAGGAGAAGAATATCTCGGCCATGTTGGTTCAAAGTTGCGCAGTTAGAGAGGAAGCAGTGCCAAGTAAGTCTAAAGAAGAAGATGGCTTTTGAGAGGCCCGGTAGGCTGAACTAACTAGACCTAGAAATAACTAGTGGATGTTTTGTTGTGGCTGTTCTGTAGTAGGTGCGGTTGCCGACAGTGGGGGACCCCGGACATTCGGCACACCCACGCGGCACCTACACCCACTTATCGGCACATTTCCGGACTTCCGAGCTAAATAAGAAGTATTCACTGTAACGGTCCGGAAAAAATGCAATTAGATACTTCACATCCGGTCCTACAATCACCAAGTTCAGATACCCAGTCTTTACGTTCTCACTCAACCTAACTACAGTCCAAAATGTCGCCGTCTGCTGATTCAACCACTAACATGTCTTTCAACCATCAGCGTCTATCCATCGCTATCACTGGCGGTGCAAGTGGCATTGGGCTGGCCATTACCCGTCACTTTGCTTCGCAAGGTCACATGGTGGCCGTTCTCGACGTCAACTCAAAGACAGGACATGATGTTGTTGCAGAGGTAGCAGAGGCTTATCCCCAAGCGAAGCTGAGTTTCAAATGGTGCGATGTATCATCTTGGGAAGGGCAATACGCGGTCTTTGATCAGGTCTATCGCGAGCAGGGAGACCGGATTGACATTGTCATTGCCAATGCAGGAATCTCTGATCCTGTAGTCGGAGCTCTCGATTGCACGCCGACAGAGTTTCCAAGGAAGCCGAACCTGAGGATGCAAGATATTAATCTGAACGGAGTGATCCACAGTCAGTTAGACCTCTTCCCAAGCTCCTCATAGACTAACAGGCACCGACAACCTTAGGTGTTGGTCTTGCTGTGCATTACATGCTCAAGAATGAGATCGGAAGTCGTCTGCCAAACTCGAGAGGCTCCATTGTTTGCACATCATCATCCGCAGCCATCTATCCATTTCCAGTCTCTCCACTCTATTCCGCAGCCAAGTCAGGCATTATAGGACTGGTTCGTTCCATGGCCATCAGACTTGAAGAACCTAAGATACAGATCAACGCTCTTGCACCTGGAGTACTGGGTCAGTTTACATTCCCTAAACACCTGGGTCCTGCTAATAGATGATACAGAAACAAACATCACTCCGGATAAGGAACTCTTTAAGGCCATGATAATCACGCCACTCTCAACCTTGACAAAGGCTGTTTCGCAATTCGTGACGGACCCTTCTAGGACTGGTCAGGTGGCGGAGCTGAATGAGGAGACTATTACACTGAGACCTCATGCGGATTATGCTGATGCTGGAGCGGAGCATAACAACAAGATGTTTTACAAATTAGGTCATGCTTAAGATACTGTAATATGGACTGTTTATTTAATTGCATTTTTGGCACCCTTTAGAATCGTGACTTGTTAGTTTCTCTTACTTGATGAAAGTGCCTTGCTACTAAAACGACCTAGTCGTGCTGAAACACCTGGCCTTTTCGTACCAACAGTTCGATGTGCTAGTGACACTACTCCCTTGAGTTCAGTGCCCGCTGCCGAATATTGAAACAGCCATACGAGCGGCAAAGGTACCAACCCATGGTGTCCCTCCCGCTCCCGCACTTCCCCACGATCTGCATTTCAACACCACATGGCTAGAGCTAATAATGCAACCGTAATGGAGCTAGAAACGTGTTACTACTGTTTAGCTCTATAGCTGTAACCCCAGATTCCTTGCTATGTCGTTCTAGAATGTTGAGCCTGTAACTCTAATGACGATTAGTGTCGGCAGATGACCCGTGATTGCTGTCGACTTGAGGGGTCGACGATACGATTGGCTTACCACGATCCGAACAACGACACTGCTAATCCAGTCCGTGCTCCTTTACCCTTTAACCCAGGAATCGTGTTCACTCCTCATCAGCACATCCCTGAATAACGTCGGCCAGATACCCCCGAAGTGATCTATAAGTTACCCAGGTCCTCCAATCTCTTCACATTTGGTCCATACTTCTCCATCTTGCCTTTCTCAGTCATATCACTGTCTATTCTTCTTAACAGCATACAAGATCTAACCTGACTATCCAAGATGGGTCTGGGAGTCCTTCCTGATCGTCACCTCTCCGATGTCCCTGGAACATCATTTCTTAATGAGAAGGGTGTCTCTTCGAGCCTAGAAGCGTCTACTGAGAAGAACCATGCCAGCCTCAAGCACGACCCAACCGGCAAGATCGTCCTTGTCCCCCAGCCGTCCGACGATCCCAACGATCCTCTTAACTGGCCAAGATGGAAGAAGGAAATGTTCACTGTCTCTATCATCGTCGGCTGCGGCTGCGTCGGCGCCATAGGCCCTCTTCTCGGCCCGGCATTGGTACCTATTGCAAAAGAATTCGATGTTCCGCTTCAGACCTTCTCCCTAGGCTTCACTGGAGCTCTCCTCATTACTTTGGCGTTCGGTAATCTCTTCTGTAACTCGCTGGCAATGATGATCGGCAAGCGACCGGTTTACCTCATCACCGCAGTAGGCCTCCTCTGCTCAACTATATGGTCCGCCGTAGCCAAGGACTTCATCTCCCTCGCTCTCTCCCGTGCTGTCCAGGGCTTTTGCATGTCCCCAATGGAGGCTCTGGTTCCGGCATCGATCTCTGACATCTGGTTCGTTCATCAGAGAGGATTTCGGAACGCGGTTTTCAATCTGGGTGTCCTTGGTGGCATCAACCTTGCTTCACCTATTGGTTAGTCCTAGTCACCGTTATTAATTTTTCATCAGTACTAATATCTTATAACCAGCGGGCACGATCATCGACAAATACGGCTACAAGACTTGTCTCTGGGCTATGGCTGGTGCATTTGGTCTTCAGCTTGTTCTCACCTTCTTCTTCATGCCGGAGACAGCTTACAAGCGCTCCATCAACTCAAGGATCCCAGTGAGCTCTCAAGGAGAGGGACTTTCTGCTGCCGACGACAAGAAGCAGTTTGTATCTGAAGTTGAGAACACAGCTTCAACTGGCAACAATTCACCTATTCCAGAGCCACATTCATTCATTTATTCGCTTCGGCCCTGGAGTGGCTATTACGATTCATCTGGATTCTGGTCTAGCATGTTTGCACCTTTCAGAATGCTTGCTTCGCCCGTGGTAATTTGGGGATGCTTCCAGTTGACTATTTGCATGAGCTGGCTGGTGTTCCTTGCATCCACCTTCTCACAAATCTTTACTGGACCTCCATACAACTTCTCAGTTACCGAGGTGGGGTTGTCGAACCTGTCATCATTCGTAGGTACATTTATCGCTACCGCGCTCGCTGGCGTCATGGTAGATGGGCTGGCCACGTTTATGGCTAAAAGAAATGAGGGCATCTACGGCAAGTTACTCGTTACCCACTGACCGGAACATATTTGCTGACAGTTGCTTGTCACAGAACCTGAATTCCGTCTTCCGATCCTCGTTCTTCTGACTACACTTGGTGGCTGTGGCTTTTTCGGCTACGGCCAGAGCCTTTCAAACGCTGAGCCTTGGCCGATCCCTGTCATCGTCTGCTTGGGTATGATCGCCCTCGGAACCCAGTTCGGCATCGTCGGAGTCGTATCGTACGTAGTCGATTCTCATCGTCGTGAGGCTGTTGAAGCATACGCAATGATGAGTTTCGCCAAGAATGTCTTTGCCTTTGGCATGAGCTTCTATATGAACGATTGGGTTGCGATCCAAGGCGTCAGGAATGCTTTCTTCGTGATTGGCGGCATCACCATTGCCATCACCATGGCGACAATCCCGATGTATATCTACGGAAAGAGAGCGCGAAGCTTTGCATATCGCCACGGGTTCCTTCTATAGTACTATTCTGGTTCATCACTTTATATTCATTCTTTACTGTTCATTAACTATGGCCTAACTATTATTCGCTGCCTAAGACGAACCTGGCCCTCAATGCTAATATGGCTCAATCCCATATAACTGCCATCGGGCCAACCCTCGTCGTCAGATCAAGCTTTCCGAAACTGTAATTTCCAACGATCCCATCTAGAAAGCCTGTCTTGAAGTCTCTTTTAAGGATAAAAAGGTCGTTGGTAACTTGGTTTGCAACCGTAACAAACTGATTGCGAGAATCAGGTGATAATGAAAAGTGCCGAGGTATTTTACCATTGGTGCTGTTGAGACCCATGAACTGCAGTGGCTTCTTGGAGTTCCTATCCAAAGAGTATACAGCAATGGTATCCGCCTCATCAACTGACTCTGTGTTCCGGTTGGATACATACAAGAATCGCTTGTCATGCGAAACAGAAAGTTCGGAAGCCAAATCGATGTTATTGGGCTTTGTACGTTTGTTTGAATCATCGAGAGTAGATACCCTCTGCAGATGAGATATACGCAAGGTTTCATTCAGGTCAGGGATCTTGCCATGGCGATCAGCGAGGCCAATTTCAAGCGAGAAGACATTGACGGTGTTATCGAGCTCGGAAACTAGAAACATGATTGTCTTCTCTTTGCTGACTTGAGAGAAGACAATGTGGCGTGGACCCGTTCCTGGTAACAGTGTAATGGTTCGAATCTGTTCGACATGTTTCGCATCGCGTACCTGATATATGTAAACACGATCCACGCCTCGGTCAGGGACAGCCATCATATTTCCACAGGGACTAAAGACGGCGGCATGTGGATTGGCAATTTCCTGCGAATCACCAGTTCCAGGGCCAGGATGTGTGAGGTTGTAATGAAAGACGTTAGCAACGTGGCCAAAGTTGCCAGGAGAAGTTAGTGGAAATATGGAGACTGTAGAGCCGTCGCTGAAACATGAGTATGTCAGAAATGTGAATTTTTACTGTAAATGTCTTGGCTCATAGCTTACATATTGGCTGAAGATAGCGTTTTTCCGTCTCTTGAAATGTCAAGGTAGACCCCGCCATTGCCGTGAGATGCTACTGCGTCATATAACTCAAGACGGCCATCAGGTAGCTTTTTGAAGGCGTAGATACCGCCGCTCGTAGACGAATTGTTAGGGAAGTGTGTTCTCGAGACCGAGTAAAGATAATCTCCCCTGCTGTGTAACCATCCTGGTTGATAGCCTGCCTCGGTAGTACCGACTAGTTGAATGCTTCTGTTTCTAGGTTCAGAAGGATTAAAGGCTAATGTGAGTATACCTCGTTCTTGATGCGCGACGCGAAGAATATGAATTTGTGATTTTGCCAATGCCCCATAGGTAAGAAGCATAATAATAATAACTGTAAGTGAAAACATAATGTTTTTGTTAAGAATTAGAAGTTTAATCTTGACATAGGTTTGCTGGAAACCATGAGTGGGAAAGAATGGCTTTTGAGTTCTTGTAACGGCCTGCAGTGACTCCATTATGTCTTGGGCATTGTCATAAAGTACAGGAGATATGCTCAATAGAATCGTGGCTTAGTATGACATAGTAAGCTTACGACGCAAAGTAATAGGTTCAACGCCTGTTTTTGAGCCTCCTAGCTTAAGAATCCATCAACCAGCCGCGCCAATGGTCCTACGGACTTATATCAATACCGGCGGATACATTCAACGTCAGCACACAGCATAGCACCTAGCCCGTTTAAAAGCAGTGACTACACTTGGAGTCCTTCGGATACGGACTTGTAATGTTCCTTATCCGAACCACCTTTAATCGAAAAACTCGACGTAGTATGACAGGGTAAGCTTGATGTCGATACGTGTCTCTGAAATCTGAGGTGATTATTGGAGATTTATAGTACATTTTTGAACTTTTGGTACATGGTGGGTTACTAGAATAGTCTTACTGCATGCATTGGTTAACAGGTAAGCAGAGGTTTATGATAGCTTGCGAAATGCAGGGAAATTTGTTTTTCCGTAGCCTTCGGTCAAACCATTGGCAGATTTCACCCTCTTTGTTATTTTATCTGCATCCCTGATTTTGGTGTTTTAGCAAAGACTATTGTATAAGTGAATTTACCTTTTCTGCCTCTCCGCATAAGCTCCGTTATGTGGCCAGTGTCATAGCATCAGAACAAAAGTCAGTGCTTCCCCTGCCACTTTGCTATTGACCCAACACTTCATGTTACGCCTTGAGAATCGGAAATTTGTGCATGTGGCGTCTGTGCATATTCCAGCTGGTGCGTTGGCAGTTTCTGATTGACAGCCTGATTTGTAAATCTGCCTTGTCTGCCTCTCGGCATAAGCCCCAATGTGTAACCAGTACCAGAACAAAACTCCAGAATTCCCCTGCGAATTTACCCCGCAGGCTTTTTCGTCCTTCTCTTCCAGAACACATCAAATTCGATATGGGTGATCCATTATCTATTGCCAGCGGCGTCGCCGGTCTCGTTTCACTCGGCCTTATCGTCTGCGACGGCCTTCACACTTACTTCAGCGCTATCAAGGACAGGAAGGATGATCTCGCAATTGTCACACAGAACTTGGCCCTGTTCAAATTCCATATTTTCGCCGTCCAATCGAGTGCATCAAAGCTTGGTCATCATCATTCTCCAGCCATCAATGGCCTACAACTTAGTCTGGTCAATTGCGAAATGCAGCTTAAATGTCTTGAATCGTTACTCAATGAGCTGATGCCGACCGAACATCCAACGTTGTCCAAGAAGATTTGGAGAAGACAGAAACTAATTGCGCGATATCCCTTTCATCGCAAGAAGCTGGTGCAGCTGGAAGAGTATCTCTCACGAGCAAACACTACTCTGAGCAGTTTCATACAAGCCCTCAACCTGTAAGTCATTTCCGACAATATTGAAGGGCGGTTATGTGCTAAAGCAAAGTAGTGATATAAGTATCCAAATAGATGGCGAGTTGGAGGCTTGTAAAACATCTCTAGAAGCACTGAACACCAACACTCAGACCACCTTGAGAACGATCACCACTAGACTCGACGTCGTCGGCCCCCAAGTAGAACCTAGTGCCCTTCAACTTCTTTCATTCCGAGTTGAAGATGTTGCAGCCTCCAGCAACAACAGTATTGTGTTGCAGCCTCCAGCAACAACAGTATTGTGTTGCAGCAAACGGCTGTCGAAGTCGCAGAGTCGAAGACTTCGTTCCCTGGAAATGAGCGACGTTTCGAGGATTTCGCCATAGCTCACTCCAAGCCTCGTTATCTACAGAATGCGGAACTAGAAAGAAACCTCTGTGAGGAGCTAACAAATATAGATTGTACCTGTCGAGCTTCAAACAGCAAGACTAGCAATCGCCCTGCAAGTCGCACGTACCGGTTGTGGGGAGGGCTGACTGTCTCAAGACAAGGAGACGTACGAGCAAACCATCGCCCTGGGTGCATCTTCTTTCGGAAGTCCAGGAGAAGTGTTTCCAAAACATCATTGACGTACTTCGGCCTTCTGTCCCTCTTTTCCCAATCCTTTACAGTCTCCCTTACACAAGAATACCCTGCTGGGCCGTATAGCTTTTCTTTTGAATTACAGCCCTGTAACGTTGTCGAGAACAGCCCAGCTTTCCAACTCTTTCGTATCCGGCCAGGAACTATCAATGATATGTCTGGTCCTGATAAAAGCGGTCTTGGTCCGGGTCAATTTTCGGAAAGCATTATCAATGAGCTAAAAGCTATCTACCGATCCGGCAGGGCATCACCTTTCGATGTCGACCAGTTCGGCAATAACATTGCCTTCATTTGTCTACAGGTAAGTCAGCTCCTGTTGTCTTTTTCACTTTCTAACGCATAACTCCTGTAGGCTTGGTTGGCTCACTTCAGCTACATGGAGGGATCCAAGTCCAGTGATATAACAATCAATGCCATTTGTAATATGTTGACCTATCTGGCCGACATTGGCGTTCCTATCGCGGCATCGAATTTCTTTCCAGTGTAAGAATTGACTAAGGCCAGATTCCGTGGCATATCTAACGTAAACTAGTAACATCTTCACCCTATCTATGCGGTCCTCTGGTAACTTCTGGGTACTACCGCTGCTTTATAGGTTGGTCACGAACCCCGATTCAAATTTTGACCACGGCGAACCCGAACTTTATCCTGATGGGGGCCCGCAGCCTGCGTATATCTGGCGTGTAAATGGAGAACGAGTAGTAAGGCAGATAACTGCACTATGCGAGCATTCCAAGATATGTGAAGGTAATACTACAATTACGTTTTTTTCCACCACTGGTCAAAAGTACTAAGATATCACGCAGATATGGGGTTCTCGGACCTCTTTTTAGCTGTAACGAAGAGAAATAGTAAGAAACTACAAGCTCTCTTGGCAGAAGAAGACAATACTTTGAACATTTCGCAAAAAGACTTCTACAAGCGCAATATATTACACGCAAGCAGCAATTGGCCTGATGGGCTAAGACTTCTTCTACAACAGGAAAGTGTACGTCCCTTGATGGACATGCCCTCAACGCCTTATCATTGGCTCAGACCACTAGACTTTGCTCTATTCCACAGCAGGACTCTCTGTAGTGCTCCGGACCAGTGGACTGATTGTGATGAGTGCACTTGCTGCCTTTCTGTTCGATTACTGCTCGAGGCTGATTGCAATGTCTCAGTCGGTCCATCGTGTCCCCAGGTCCTAGCTGGTTGTTCCTTGAAGGCTCGAAGATTGTTCTTTGAGCATCTCAAGAATAGGCGTCAGCGATTACGGAATCTTGCTATTGCTGTCCTTTCCAAAGAAACCCTACGTCGATATGGAGTTACCGCAAGCTCCTTACCTGACAAGACTGCTCCCCTGATATGGGTTGAATTGCAGGAAACCAAGGATCGGTGGGAGTCTCTATCAGTGTGTCTCAGTGATGGTCTTGAGCCCTACAGGGGCTTTAAACCCGAGAGCTTTTTCGCTTTTCCTCATCCCTTAAAGGTTGCAGAGTTGGCAGCCGATTACGGTCTCATACCTAAGGATGAAAGCGGGGTTCCAACACTTCTGTCTGGCAGTCACATATTGGATGTTTCAAGACCTGTCACTATACGTTATCTGGATTGGTTACTTCAGTATGATCTGAAGCTAGATCTCTCATTGAATCCCTTCCGACTTTCCGCCCTTCATCGTATTGCAGTCTTTATTGGGGACCGGATACACGAATCTCTTAATCAGGCTAAGGCCCTCCATCTGCCGCTCCAGGACGTCTCTATGTCGGAGTTGCAAGATGCAAGGGCATTGCTAGCAGCGGTATGCCACAGCGAGGCCCTATGCAATATTCCATGTCCCTGTTCATCGGGCATCTTTAGCCGGCCTTTGGCACATGTCTTGCCCGCAATGCGTCTATATCAGGATCGCAGGAACTCGACGTACTTTCTTCAGAACATGACAGAAAATATCGAATTTGTGGTGCGTTCTATTGATCTGTTCAAGCTTTCAACGTCCAGGTTTGAACAGCTCTATATGGCGAAATGCGCAATTCATATTTTGACTATGATGTCCTTCAGGGTAAGGCATTTACCAATCTGCATAAGTGATGGTGATTGTTACCGAGAGCATTCAGATGATGAAGAAGAATGGAGGGAAATATTAGACGAGGACCGTGATTTGATAGGTCAGCTTGAAGCACTTGACGAAGAGTTTGGAGAGGCTTTTGATCGTCAAAATGTCGCTATATCAGAATTTCTCTCGGGCTACTGGCTGGCCAGAATGGAACAAGTCATCCAGGGGTTGAACAGACCCCTAACTAGTGACTACAGAAATGATCTGTTGCACGCCGGTGTGGTGTTGGACGAAGACGAGACTAGTGGCTGTGAATGTTGTGTTGAGCATCTTTGATTGACTTCGAGACCAGGTCACTTTATTAGGGGGTGGACCATGGATTCAAGAATGCCAGCTTCTTACTAAACGTTCTACCTCACACCGCAAAGCTCAATAGGATAGTGATCTCATCGCAGGCTCATTACACCTACTATATCCATATGTTAGTAATCTGGATATATGTTCTAATAGATAAGTATCTCTTATCTAGATGTACGTACGGATTGGGACCGATGAGCCGGAAGCTTATCTTTTGACACAGAGATCTGCATATTTATGTCCCAGTTTATCGTGGTTTATCTGCGGGGTTGCTCCATTTTCACTAAGCGACATGCGTCAACTCACCCATCTTCCGGGTCGTCGGTGCGCCCTTTAACATTCTATGCTTATTAATTCCTCACCGTTTAAAGATAAGCATACTTTTCCAGCGTCAATTGTTGTTCATGACTAGTTTGACGTTGATAAGCGGAAGTAACGTTAAAATCCCGATGTCGGATGCTGCAACTCATATCTTGCTGCAGCACGTCTCTGACCACTTACAGCATGCCTTGCGTTTATGTAGCCAGGATTTAGACGGAGCTTTTGACTTGGCCGACGCCTTTGAGTATCCTACCATGGCTTCGGGGAACTAGCGGTGCCGATGGGGTAAAGGGCGATCAAAAGTTCGTTGCAGATAAGTCGATGAGTCTTTTTCGGGTACTTGTAGCCGCCGATACTCCCGTTACCCTATCTTATCTCAGATAGAAAGAGTAGGTTGCTTGAGTATTATAGGTAGTATATAGTTGACAATTTCATCTCCTCTTCCAGTCATACTCATTATTGGCTATAGACCTCTGTTGTTACCTGTTGCCATGAAACAATCTATTGCGAATGTTATCCTTGGGCTAGGAGGCGCCATAGCCTCTTCTCTTCCCGTCCAATTGCATACAAGAGGGGCCCCAACTTCTCACTTGACAAATATCTACGTCAAATTTGATCAAGCGTCGGAGGGTCCCTTGTCATTCACCTATGGCCTCTGCAGCAGCAAGTCTCGGTCTGAGTCCCATTACACGATAGCTGTCACGGAAAGCAAAGGTGTCTCACGATTAGTCTGGATCATACCAGAAGATTCACAAGACAACAGCTGCATCTCAGCATGGACAGAAGACAATGTTCTTGTGGGACGTAGCGAGCCCCAAAGGCTTCATCGTGTCAGGCGTCGGAATGTTCAGAAGCGGGCAACAGGTGAGTGGCATTCCTTTTAATGTAGTTGGAAACTAACAGCAAGGTTGACAGATCCGATCCTCATGGATGCCGAGAATGGTATCGATGTACTAGGACCGTGGTTCGACGGTGTTGAGCATCTCTCCAAGACCGGCATCTCTGCACTCGATGCCGACGCTGCTAAAGAGAAGCACGTTGCCATTGTTGGTGCAGGTATGTCGGGCCTGATGACCTACTTAGTTCTCTCACAAGCAGGCATGACCAACATCAGTATCATTGAGGCCGGTAATCGACTCGGTGGCCGTGTTCATACCGAGTATCTCACTGGCGGACCCTTTAACTACTCTTATCAAGAGATGGGACCCATGCGATTCCCTTCCACTTACAAGAGCCCTGAGACCAACGAGACAATGAACATCACGGACCATCAGTTGGTGTTTCAACTTGCAGAAGAGATGAACAAGCTCAACAACCACGACAAGAACCTCAGCGTTGACTTCATTCCTTGGCTCCAGAGTAGCCCAAATGGCCTTTCGTACAAGAACGAGTTCAAGCTACCAAGCGGACTGCCGCCAACACTAGCGGAAATTGCGAGTAATGCGTCACTCAGTCCTGCGAGTGTCAATGACCCTATGACCCAAGACCTTCAGACCAAGGTGGATACTTTTATGCCTGGTTCGGAGTTCAGCACTCTTATGGCAAAGAACATGTTCAAAGCTCATAAGCAGTGGCTCGAAACTGGTCTCAATGGCCTAGGCGGCGATCAATGGTCCGAATATGCCTTCATGGTTAACTACTTGAAGGGAAGCCTCAACAGCACTGACATGAATGGCGGTTGGTCCGCTTCTAGTTTCTGGGACTCGTTGTACGAGGGAATGTATTTCTCAGCCGCCAGCTACAAGACTATCGATGGAGGTCTCAACAGGCTTCCATTATCGTTCCATCCTCTCGTCGACAACATCACAACAATGGAGCGCAAGATTGAGCGTGTCAGGTATAGCGAGACAGAGGAAAAGGTCACATTGCAGTGGCGCAAGGAGTACAACGACACAACATTCCAGAACTCAACGTTCCATTATGCCGTTATTGCAGTACCCTTTTCTATTGTCCGAAGATGGCGTCTTCCCAAACTTCCCGCAACCATTTCCAACGCCATCAAGGAGCTGAACTATGGGTCAGCCTGCAAGGTTGCGCTCGAGTTCTCTGAGCGCTTCTGGGAACACTACGAGAACCCCATCTATGGTGGGTGCAGTACAACTACGGATATTCCGGGCATCGGCAGTATCTGCTACCCATCCTACAACTTGAATGGTACGGGCCCTGCTACCATTCTGGCAAGCTATATCAGTGGTGACATGGGAGTTCGATTGGCAAGCATGTCCGAAGAAGATCACGTCCAGATGGTCCTTGAGGCCATGATCGAGATTCACGGAGAGTTCACTCGTGATCTTTACACAGGAAAGTACAACAGAAGATGTTGGGCGCTTGACCCTCTTGAGTCCGGAAGTTGGGCTAGCCCGACTGCAGGACAGCATCAACTCTACATACCAGAGTACTTCAAGACATACAACAAGGTACGCAGTTCAGGAATTTTACGCGTCACCTTCTGACAATTTGAGCAGATGATCTTTGTTGGCGAGCATACCTCGTACACTCACGCGTGGATCGCCTCGGCTTTAGACTCGGGCATCCGTGGCGCAGTCCAGCTCTTGCTAGGTATGGATAGGTACTGATGGTGCATGCCTGAACTTTGCTAATCAGATACAGAACTCGGGCTCGTTGACGAGGCAAAGCAAGCGGTGGAGAAGTGGATGGCGAGATGGATTGAAGTGGTAAGACAGTTTTACCTTGTTGAACGTGACATGACTGACATTTCGGGAAATAGTAAGCGACTGTATACGCTCTTACGGGGATAAGAGACCCTCACGTGGAACGTTCAATCACTCATAATAAGAGACTGGTTTGTGTCTGTCAAAATGCTGATCAAGCGATATGGAGATTGTTGAATTCTGTACTCCGTAATTTAAGCAGACAGTATCCATCAGCTGCCAAGCTTTGTTATACGCGTATCCGATAATTCCAGGTTGCAATACGGTGTAGCCAATCAGAGCAAGTGAAATTTCTCGCCTAATTTCTGTGCTATCGGAATGCTCCGGTTTTTCCGCAAAAGTCAGGCGACGTTTCCCGTGCAACTCTCGAATATTTAGCGCGAGAAGAAATTGTGAATATGATAAATAGTTCTGGACCATTGATCTTAAGTATGGAGGGGATCAGACTGTAGAAATACTAGTCCCTATAATTAACCTATGCCTTATGTAAATATGAGCACTATATACTCTACCCAATAGTGGATTCCCCAGATTTCTCAATGTCGATGGTGTCTAGGGTGAGTCCCTCTGCCTGTATCCGATTTTTATGACATTCCTTAACTCTAGGTATATTTATTTACAAGTTCTATGGGGATGACTGCGGCCTACAAGGTTAAGCTTCAGGCTGCCAACACACATGATGAATGACAACACGACATCTTTTTTCCAGACATAAGCTTTCACGATGACCAATTTTAACTTTTCTGCCCTCCATTCTCATTTCAGTCTCTTCGGGGGGCTATGTAGACTGTATAATTATACTGATGCCCATTATGAGTCCTGGGTAGTACACCTTCACATAGCACAATGGTGACTGTCCCTCTCCAAGATGGGCTCAAATGACCAATTTTCCGTCATTCACGAATGCGCATCGGACGTTACCTGCCACTGGCCATGTGCCAATGGTTTCTCTTGCAACACAGAAACTGCCTAATGGTGAGAGTGATTGTCTCACCGTTGGTATCCTCTTGGGTTGCGGATTATTTTGAGTTGATAGACCCCACCGCTGATGCTCACATCACGCGCCTCACACGTGTACCAGCCAGCACATGAGAACTTTGTGCCCGTGCTCTAATTCATGGTACTCGTCCATCCGGTTTGCCCTGCGGTCCCTAACCGAAACATTTCGACCTAATCCCAGGGTCTCCTGAAGCCTTGATGCGTGCAGGAAAGGACAGCTTGGCTTAAATGGCTTTAGTATATCTCGGTTAATAAGTGGAGCCAAAGATTGATAAGAACAACAACCGATACTTAGTCCCGAGGAACAAGATCAACCCCGATACATGACTACGAGGAGTTACTGGCCACCAGGTCCGACAAGGACCGGCTGTTAAATGACCGGAATAAATAGGTTTAACAAGAAAAGTCATACGATGCTTACGTCTACAGTAGGACATACCCGGAACTACCGGGAGTCACGTGACGCTAGTATCCCAAATTTGATTACGTGTAAAATTTTCAAGCGCTCAGCCCCTTAGACTAGTCTTCTATTCACATTGTTTGTGCACAACCATCGATCGCCGCTCTCTTCACCGCATAATGGCTGAGAAAACCGCCCACCAGCAGCCATCGCCATCGCCAGTGCGGTCTGGCATGAGACATAACGAGGATATCCGGTGCATCGTGTCTACCTTTCTTTTTTTCCTCGTCTTTGTCATCACTTGGCACTATTTCTCATCGCCGTTGGCCGGAGGCTGGGTTTCGCTTACACTATGGCTGTCGCTCTTCCAGCTGTCCTTCATGGGCGCCGTGACAACGCATAATGCGATTCACTTGCCTGTCTTCTGGAGTAGGAACTGGAACAACTTCTACCAGATCTGCTTGTCTCTTCAGTACGGAGGCGCTGTGACGGTCTTCATCCCTGGTCACAATCTGTCTCATCACAAATACCCTCAGCAAGCACGAGATGTCAGTAAGTAGCTTACGTCCTTCCTATTCAGACTCAACCGTCTGACAGGAAATTAAATACCTCAATTTCTCCACATATGACATTGCTGACCGCATAAACAGTGCGCACCACTAAAGTCCGATACAGCTGGAACCTTTTGAACGGTCTCCTGTTTTTCTGGCATGTTGTTCTGTCGGGAAACAAGGATGATAAGTTGTACTTTGAGGCCCAGGCACGTCTTAATCGACCCATCGTGAGGCAGCGCCGCCGCGAGGAGATTGCCGTCTGGGGTACTACTGCAGTGCTCCTCTTGATCGATTGGCGTCGATGGATTTGGTTTGCGCTTTTGCCGCAGTTCTATGCAAAGTACTGCATTCTTTCATTGAACTTCCTCCAGCACGATGGCTGCGACATGAGCTCCAAGTACAATTTTGCGCGCAATTTCACTGGCATTACGCTCAATTACTTGTGCTTCAACAACGGCTATCATACCGTGCACCATTTGTACCCTGGTCTGCATTGGTCTGTCCTGCCGGAGAAGCATCAGGAGCTCATCGGGCCTCATATCGCCAAGAGCCTTGAGAGCTCCAACATATTAATTTATATGTGGAAGAGCTTTATTTATCCTGGCCTTCGTCTTGACTATACAGGCCGTCGGCTTGTGATTACAAAGGAGGAAAACGAAATGCCCGACGAACCCTGGTTCTACGATGGGTCAGAGACTTTCTCAAACACGAAGGAATACCTTTCCCAGGGTATGAAATGACTGCATAATACTCCGTATCTGAGCTGGAGTTATAGAATATAATGCTTAGCGCCTACATATACTATAGACATAGATACTAAAAGTCCTTTGTGTCAGCATTAATGTCTATAATTTGCATTATCGTTTTATATTGGCCGCTTTACAGATCTTGGAGATGTGGCTATGGCGCATGTTAGAGCCATTGAAGTCAAGGAATCCTAGGCAACAGTGAGGGCGATGGGTATATTGCCCGAATGTGTTTATTAATCTTTTTTTACCTTTGTGCGTTTGGGCTGAAGCCTCTTTTAACCTTCCACAACCTTATGACAAAAGTCAAAGAAGTCGTGTTGTCATTCATTCTCTATGTTCGCAGCCTAAAGCGTAACCTTATAGGCGGCAGTAATTCCTATCGTTGCCCACGTGCATTAAGTCCTAATAGGGCTGTATAGCTGGACGAGTACCAGAGGAAAGAATAGCCTGATATGGACATATGTGTTATTTGCAGCCAAGGCTCGTGGCTGAAAGCTTAAATCAGCCGACAGAACCCAGAGCCTAGTCATATTGGTGCATATGAGAATCCGATGTGGCATATTAATGAACGGCGGGGAATGCCTTTGGTCCACGAGGAGATTGCACCAGTCCCAGAGGTATGGATCGCGCTAACTGGGGACTTGGTGCTGTTTAGGAAGCATGATAGAGGAGGCTACTTCGCTGCCATAGAGTACCCAGATGTTTTATTAGCTAATCTGGATAAATTCGTTAAGATAGTCGAGGCTTTAATTTAATATCAATCATATTACTTATATATTTTAGTTAATCGTTCCAAAGAGGATTATTTCCGGTTAGCTCCTCCATTTGCTATCCCCAGATCATTGCAAATACGATTCAGATCAGGAACGGGCTTGGGGAGCTCAAGTATAGCTGTAGAGGAAAAGCTAATGACGATGAGAACGCCACAGCTACATCAGTCAGACAAAGGCGCTGATGCACTCACCGACAACAGTTTGACAGGGATTGGACTTGGTAAATGAGGGAGAGGCAAGGTTTGGGCCGCTTTGACTACAGTACTAAACTATTAGTGCAAACAGCATATAGAAGTGATCAACAGAAGCCCTTGACATCGCTGCCCATCCAGTGGATGGAAGTTGCCTGGTGGCTTTATGAGGCGTATCTAGTTCAATAGTCCGTCTTTATTACCCCGCCTTCCCGCCTCATTACGCAGTAAGGGCCCGCTGGTATATTAAGATCAAGGCAATCGATTGTAGAAAAAGATGATCACTTTCTCAATCCCTCTCCCTAATTGCAGACCTATAGTATTCATTTCAGGCTATTGCTGTTGACCAAAATCTGGCGGTTGACAAATAACAACCTGCTTTGAGTATTACTCTATATATCAGTCAGTATGGGTGGCAAGCACCGCTTTGAGAGGTTCAAGAAATCTTTCAATGGAAAAGAAGCCAAAGAAGCGAAAGAAGAGCCCAGCGCAGCTTCATTACCCCTCGATAATCCGCGCCCACCCAAGGATCCCGAAACAATTACAGATCCCAAACCACCTCCTGTCGACAGCAAACTGCCTCTTGCCGGCAACAAATCAAAAAAAGAAAGCAAACAGAACAAGCTTCAAGAACAATTGTGGAATGAAGCTTATGATAGGCTCCAACAGAGCGAGAATAAGTATATCGCCCAATATGAAGAGATTCTTGTGTCCGAGCTCAAGAAAGACAAACCCGATGACGATTCAGTCTCGTTTGGGAGCTCCCATGAGGAGCGATGGCGTCATATGCAACGTCTTGTTCAAATTGGCTTGTCCAAAACTGAAAAGGAAGCCAAGATCTACGAGAAGGTCAACGATGGACTGGAGCTCTTTGGTACAGTGAGAGCTCTTGTTGAACCAGCCGTATCCGCCGTTCCGCAAGCTGCAATTCCATGGGTAGGAGTTTGCTTCATCCTTGAGGTGATTTCAAACCCCGCGAAGCAGCCAGGCGTCCATCGTGAGGGGCTCCAGCATGTTCTTTCGCGAGTCAATTGGTACTGGAACCTTGCAGAACTCCTCCTGGAAGACAATTTGGAGTCCAAGGAAGACGTTGGAGAGAGCGCGTTGACAAAACTACGACTTGAGCTCCAGCCACTTGTGCTTGACCTGTATCAGAAGTTTCTCTCTTACCTGATCGAGAGTGTGTGCTACTTTCAGAAGAACCGGGCCACTGCGTTCCTGAAGAGTGTGGTCAATATAGACTACTGGAGTGGCAAACTCAAGGACATTGAGGCCGCGGAAAACAAATTTGATAAGCACTCTCAGCAGTACAATACGACAGAATCTCGAGAGAGGCTCCAGACTCTGATCATTGGCGTCAAAAGCATTGAGAAGGCTATCGATCGCCAGACAGAGCAGCAAAAGAAGCTGAATGAGGACGAAAGCAATAGACTATGCCTTCGGGCTCTCTATACAACTAATCCACTTTATGATAAGGAGCGGATTGAAGAAGAGAAGGGCGGGCTTTTGTCTCATTGCTATTCCTGGATTTTCCTTACTGAGGGTTTCCAGACTTGGCAACAAGACCCTGATTGCAAACTGCTCTGGATCAAAGGGGACCCGGGGAAAGGCAAGACAATGCTCCTTTGTGGTATCATAGATCGCCTCGATGAGACGACACCAGGCTTGATTTCATGCTTCTTCTGTCAAGCCACGAGGAATCATCAGAATAGCGCCACGGCTGTTCTTCGGGGTATAATCTGGAGTCTCGCCCATCAGCATCCAGCTTTAGTATCTCATGTGCGCAGTGAGTTTGACAGCGCAGGGGAACAGGCGTTCAACGGGCCTAACAATTGGGAGATTCTGTCCTCTATCCTGAGGAGAATGATATCAGACAGTAGCGATCGGGTCCCTGAGGGTGCCACTATGATAATCGACGGCCTTGACGAATGCACCAAAGACAATAAAAAGCTCCTTGATCTGATTGTGGACTTTTGTGCTCATAAGAAATCTCAAGTGAGGTGGATTGTTTCGAGTCGTAACTGGGTAGAATTCCAAGACGCCTTTATGAAGAAGACGGTTGCCTCACAGCGAGTCATTGTGTCTCTCGAAGATGATGAGCAGGTCAAGGAGTCGATCAGCAAGGCTGTTGATGCATTTATCGAGTACAAGGTGGGAGAACTCGAGAGAATCAAGGAGACTAAACTCGAAGCCGAGGTGCATAACATCTTGGCCGAAAAGTCTAGTAGTACCTTTCTCTGGGTGGCTTTGGCCTGTCAGAAATTGCTAAGTAGTGATATCGATGACTGGCAATTCCTCGATACACTCAAGGGCTTTCCGTCTGGCCTGAAAGACCTTTATAGGCGCATAATGCAGGAGGTTAAAGATTCCAGCCATGCATCGCAATGCAGGGACATCTTAGCAGTTACCGCTCTTGTGCAACGACCTCTATCACTGGCAGAACTGTCGTCCAGCGCCCAGTCCCTCTCCCAGCATTCGAACAGACTTGATGCCCTGAAGAAACAGGTCTTGCGTTGTAAAGGATTTCTCGTTGTCACGGGAGACGTGGTCTCATTTATGCATCAATCCGCTAAGGACTTCTTGTTGGAAGACGAACTTGCAAAGAAGTTCATCTGGGAAGCCGAGGAGGGAAAGTTATCAGACAGCATTTTGCGTGGACATCAAATTATCCTCGTCGCTTTGTTGGAGACGATGAAAAAGACGCTCTAGTACGACATTTATGATCTTAAGAAGCCAGGTGCAGATGTACTATATCTTGGCCCGAAGGATGCTGCCTGGGACCCCCTTTCCCCGGTAAAGTATGCCTGTTGCTACTGGGCCGATCACATCTCGGTATTCGACGACAAAATAGCCTTTGCTACCCTCGAGTTCCTCAAAGCATCGGTGCTCTACTGGCTAGAGGCCTGTTCCCTACTCGGAAAAATGCCTATCGCACTACTGGCAATTCAAAGGCTGAAAAGCCTAGTGGTATGTCTCCGTCCTGTGTATCCTGCGTCCCTGTTCTAACGGAGTCCTAGCGTGGTACAAAATACCACGAATTGATTAGTCCCCTGCAAGACGTCAATCGGTTCGCCCTGTACTTCAAAGGTGTGATCGAACAGTTCCCTTTACAAACCTATGTATCCGGGCTTTTCTTCAGCCCTCGAACCTCGTTGGCAAGACAGGCATTCAAACAACATACTCTCGGGACGTCATGGGTTAAAATACCCATCTCAGAAGACTGGAGTGCTTGTGTTCAGACGCTTGAAGGCCATACATCTACAGTATCCAATATGTCCTTCTCTGGTAACTGCCAATGGTTAGCATCGACCTCTCACGATTACACAATCAGGATCTGGGACGTGGCGACGGGTGTTTGTCTACAGACTATAACCAGCCCTTATGTCGAGGTGCATGCAGTTGCATTCTCTAGTGACAGTTCTTGCCTTGCGTCGGCATCTGAAGACTGCACGATCGAATTTTGGGATACCAAGTCAGACGAATTCATCAAAACCCATACAGTCGATACTCGGGGAACTGTTATCATTGGTCTTGCTTTCTCCCCGGATGATGAATGGCTTGCCTCTTGGTCGAGCGAGCCCAAGGTTCAGATTCGGAATGCGAAAACGGGTGACTGCATTTACAGTATTACAGTTGAGCAACGACTTCCGATCGGGCCTGAAATTCGGTTTTCCTTTTCATCTGACAGTCAGCGTATCTTGCTTGGCTCAGAGCAGCCTGGAATTCGGGATATCGTTCGCTGCAAATGGACCGAGTACCCTGATATTCAACCAGAACGGCTTTTGACATCAGCTTTCTCTTCAGACGGAACATGGGTAGGGCACGTCTTTGGCGAGCACGGCCATTCTATTTGGAGATTTTCTGAGGGACGCTCCCATCGAGTGGTAGACTTACTCAGAGATGACGGGTACGCGCTACCGTCCTCGGGTCAGTATCCAGCTGGGAGACCATTGCCAACATCGCAGAGGCCCTCGGCCATTTCAAATGACGGTACACAAGTCGCAACGTGCACTGAATACCCTTTCCGGCTCGCCATAGCTGATACCACTACCGGAGCCGTTGCATTTGTAAGCCCCCGAACTGCAACAGGGGCTGGAAGTGGCCTTCCATTGGCAATGGCTTGGTCACCTGACAGCCAGTGGCTCGCTGTAGGGGGAGTTGGAGATAATGGCCGGATCGGAATATGGGATTCCAAGGCGATCAAAGATGGCAGCGGGACGAATGAAATTCACAAACGCATAAAAGCGATGGCATTTTCTACAGACGGTCAGATGTTTGCCTCGGCTTCTGAAGACGGCATTATCGAGATCTTGGATATGACATGTCAAGGCAACAGTTTGCTTACGCTTGAGGGTCACGATTCCCCTGTCCATGCGATAGTATTTTCCCAGTCAGGAAAGAGGCTTGCAACCCAATGCGCGTTCTTGGTCAAAATTTGGAACATCGAAGCTTCAGGGGAGTGCGTACACACATTTGAGGCAGGTCAAGTAGACCTTCGACTCGCTACGACATGTCGCTGGCCCATGGCATTCTCAACAGATGACTCACTATTCGCCTTGAGTCAAGGAGAGCATATCATTCAAGTTCATGACCTGGCAGATCAGAGCGTATGTGAACTTGAATCGGAATATGTTTCGTGTCTAGTATTCTCGCCTGATCTCCTCTCTCTGGCAGCTGGAGATGAGCACGGTAATGCCAAAGTCTGGGACTTAGGAACCAAAGACGCCCCCAAGTTGACATTCGAATCTGCTGGCTCGTCACTTACCATTGCCTACTCATCTGATGGAAAATTACTTGCACAGGCAACCTCGACAGGGGACATTTCCATTTGGCAAATTGCAACGGAAAGCTGCCTTATGAAACTCAAGACTGAGTGGCAGATCGAACAATTATCGTTCAGTCCTGACAATAGATCGCTCATGACTGATCATGGCCGTTTGATACCTGACTCCTGGCCTTCAAATGATGAGACCCAGAACGATGGCATCCAGAACAATCATGATAAAAATGAGCCGTCGAATATACTGTTCACCGTTCAAGGTTATGGAATCGACTTCGATGGAGCTTGGCTGACAAAGGATGGTGAGAGAATTGCTTGGTTGCCACCTGAGCATAGGCCGAGCTCGAAAGCTCTGGTCATGGATTCGGTAATTGCAATTTGCAACAGCTCTGATGAGTTAATAATGTTTTGTTTTTGTGATTGATTAGTACCGTTAGGTATTAGCCTATATATTTATTTACATAGGTAGAGCTACTTAAAGTAATTCACTATATGCGAAAGAGTATTGTGGAACACGTCAAGTTGCTGTGTCTTCTAAGCCTCGGAAATACTGCGTTGTGATTTTGGCATTGGTGTTGGCCTGGGACTGGGATATTGGCGGCTGCTGGAGGCTTCTGGTTCGCACCAGTTCGCCGAATTGCAGAACGACTCATAAGGTTCCCGTGATCGCCTCTCTTTCTACGACCCGCCTTGATATTCTTGAGGCTTCTCAAGCCGCGACTACTCAAGAGATTTAATAAAATTAATTAACTAGTCTAACTAAATTGGTGTATCTACAGAGTAAGCTAGTTAGAAACGCTGCTAGGCAATCACCACGTGATGATACCCCGCGACCCTCGTTACCCCAGATATTTGCTAGACAGGGTACCTAAACTTCAACAGCTGAATCATCTTTTTTACCTTGTATATATCTAATTTCCCAGTTGTCTATTACTCTAATTATAATGTCAGAGCCAAACTCCACTGTAAGTCTGTAGTCAAATATTCGCTCACCGTACCTCTCTGCTAATGCCCTTCTACAGCGCGTCCTTCAATGTCCGGAATGCACCTTGAAGTTTTCGCGTCCAAGCCATCTCCATCGGCATCAGCTCACCCATTCTGCATCCAATCACAGGCAGCACATACCTTGTCCATACTGTTCAAAAACATTTAGTAGACGCGACGTTCTCCTGCGTCACTTGCGCCATGGGCATCAGGTACAAGAACAAACTAGACGATCAAGCCAAAAGTCGTGTTTTCGATGCGTGGAACGGAAGTCGAAATGTAATCGCGAAAGGCCCTGTAATGGCTGCGTTCGATCAGGTCATGATTGCGAGTATCCTGCGACAAACGACCTGGATGACTGGGGGCCCCATGAGGGCGGAACCCCTACGGGACAGTCACTTCTTACCTCCAACGCGCAACAGCAGGATGAATCGATGACGTCTCAAGCGGATGGAGAGACTTCGCCCCGTCAACACGAGATGAGATCTGAAAGCCTCTCGCTGGGTGATTCAACTGGTACCGTCCCCTTACCAACGACATCTACAGTTCGTCAAGCACATGGTGCTCAAACCACGGATGAAGCTTGCCAGATTGGCCCATTTTACATTCTGGATGATGATCCAACTGTTTCTCCAACTATAGACATTCCACAACCCTTCAATGTCCTACCAATAGATCCAGCCCATACAGTCTTTGAAGACACCTTTGCTCTTTCGCCATCCTCCATGCTTCCAGGACAGACCAACTTCCGAACTGGCGGGTTTGACTGGCTGAACTTTGACATTGGCAACAGTCCTCAAGGTTTTCAACTAGAGACCTTTTATAATAGCTATATACCAGAGTTCTGGTCCTCCAGTACAGCCACCGAGTCAGGAGCGCCTGGTAGCGGTGATGTTGGCAATGGAGTGCAGCACAAGATGGGCAATGGGGACTCGAGCCGGGATTCACAAGACGAAGGACAACCAGACATGGAACAAAACACGCTTGCGTGGCCTTTTGATCAGGCGCATAAGCAATCTCCTCATCGTTATCAGCTCCCCCCTCTTCGCGATATCCTCAACGGTTATTGTCCGACAGACAGACCGCGGCCGGTTCAGACGACACTTGTAAAAGGCTTCATTCAGATTCTCTCTGAGAATCCTCTTCCGCAGCTTGAAACGTTACGAGACCCTCATTCGATCCAGGCCTTTTGCAGTCTACAGCGGCTTGTTGACTCCTACTTTTCTCGGTTCCACGATATTCAGGCGATTATCCACAAACCTACTTGGACCATGTCGGCTTGCCCGCCTATTCTTCTCACAGCTATGGCTTCTGTTGGTGCATTACTCTCTGATAGTCAGTCAGATTACGAGCTCTCAGTAGCACTGAGTGAGATATGCTCTACAATGATTAACTGGATGGTTAGTTTTCACTCCTCATCTACTGCACGCAATACTGATTATACAAGGGCGCCTCAGATGCTACCAACTACAGTGATGTCTCATATCTTAATGCGCTCTGCCTTTACCAGATCTACTCCCTTGGCTCAGGAAAACGACAACTATATCAGAATGCAGACAGGTCTCGTGGGCTGTTGATCGGTGGCCTACGGGGAGTTGGTCTATTGAATCCCCGCTCCTCTATCACTTTGAGTCAGGAACATGATACATCTCGTGGTTCCGAGGACGATCGTGTTCTCGCAAATGATTGGAAGAACTGGATCAAAATGGAATCAGGACGGCGAGCAGCTTGGGCAGCATTCGAGTATGACTGTAGTCTCTGTACTCTCACTAGTCGTCGAGGCATCGTTGACTTGAGCGAGCTGCCATCAGAGTTGCCATGTCCGGAGTCCATGTGGAATGCCACCTCGGCACGAGCTTGGTTTGCTCTCATGTCTCGTCTTGGCCAGGATGACTCAAAACCAAACCTATCAAAGGTGCTAAAGCAGGCACTGGCTGGGAGAGAATTGCCATCGTTCTTAGGATCCTGGGCCAAGAGACTCTGTGCGCAGGTAATCGGGCGGTTGCTCTGGGATCTCTGGCAAATCGAGGTTATTGCAATGCCAGAGTACCTCGGTCTTGGATCAATTGTGGCTGCGCACCAAGACACGAAGAGGTCGCTGCTTAAGGGCTTGAATAACTTGGTTGAATCTCTATCTTCGCCATCATCGACAAGCGATCTTACCAGCTACAAGTAAGTAGCGAGTCCTCCGTAGGCACTACATACTGACAGAAATATAGCATAGCAAGTCTTCTTTGCCACTATTCGCACTTGTGCGCAGCGAATGGCGTCCTCGATCTCATCCTATCCATCGTACGGGGCCTCATCTCAACTGAACCACGAGTACATGACGGAATCAAGGTAGCCCGCAACCGGCTCAAGTTGACATTTGCCCGGGACCCAAAAACAGCAAGAAGACTATGCTGGCACGCAGCCCAAATTGTCGCAATAGCTAATGAATACCTGGTGTCTGCCCCTTGCGAGATTATGCGAGTGTTTATGGGTTACATCTTCATCATTGCCTACTCTGCTCATGGCGATCATAGTCATACTAGATCATCGACAATGGAGGCCACCCAAAGTGTCAGGCTGGATCTGCATGATCAGAATCTTTCTCACAGAAGAGTCATTGTTAAATGGATTGAGGTTGGAGGACCTGCTAGCTCTGGATCTGTTCCAGATATTGGTACTGATGGGTGCGTCCCTGCCATCAGCACCGACGCGCAAGAGATATTGAAGAAGCTGCAATGCTGGGGACTTGCTCACAAGTTTACGAAGGTATTTCAGGTGCTGGAAACAAAAGGACTGTAGTATAAACGGTGGATTTTTTCCACCACTGTATGTATGAAGTTAAGTCGTTAAAATATAGCTATACAATTTGGAGGAGTGCTGACGCCTCCTGGCATGTTCAGAGGTGCCGACGTTATAAAGAATTCCCATCTCTGCTCTTCCTGACAAATACGGCTAAGACCCTCAAGATCAAACAGTTCGCCAACTGGCATACCCCAACCTGCAATCAGATATTCATGCATAAATAGGCCCTTGACTGGGGCATTCTCGGCTCGCTTATACGAAGCCTGCGGAGGATATACTTCAAAGGAAATGGCATCGCTCGCCACAGCTGAAAACCCTTCATTCCATATCCATTTCAACATCTCTTCGGTGCCTTCAACTCCAGCATGTTGTGGGTTTGAACTTTGCGCATAAGCTAGCTTGTCAGCTGCCGTCATCTGCTGATCCCACTCCTTCACTACTCCGATCCTGACGAAGAGGATATCTCCACGGAGGAATTTGACGCCTTGTTCCTTTGCAACATCAAGGAGTATATGCAGCGGGATAGAATGGTCCGAGAATGTCGTGTATGATATCGAATGACGTCGAGCATATTCAGCATAGTCCAACAGAACACCACGACCGCAAATGCCTTCTTTTGCCCAATGCTGGATGCCTATGCGAGTATTGTTTCTGTCTTGTATCTCACCCGACGTCATTCCTCCATAGAACAGGCGACGGTTTGGGTCTGAGGGAGTTGGAGCCGGGGCAGAAAAATGACGGAGCCCATCCCATTGAGACGACTGTTGAGGGTTGAAGATATACACATCATCATATGCGGCGCCGTTTAAAAGCGAGACGATATGATGTTGGGCTGGAGCTCGATTGAAGTTGGCAATATCCAGCTTGGTCAGCTCCCAGTTTAACGAGGTACGGCGACCTGTCTTGATGCATGTTGATGCCGCGTTGGCTACCACTTCTGGTGTGAGCAGTACGAGACGGCCGAGGCCTTCTTCCCTAGAGCCTGGCTTGCCGGTCCAGACCCTTTTTGGGTCTGGCAGACTATCGTAGTCTTGGTAGTGTAATGAGGCTTTGCTAGTCGTAATCATGGAGCCCATGGTGGGAGATTTGAGAGTGTCAAGGGATAATAAAGAAGAGTATGTAGGTGTCCCGCTTGAGAGGCGAACTGGACTTTGTTCGCTTTTGCAGAGTACGCATTCTTCTTTCAACAGCTAGAATTGAATCCACTAAACCAGAAGAGTGTAGCTTGAGAAGCATGATGCGGAGAAGGACTCGACCCCGTGGGGTCAGGTGCCATTTGTTGACCCTAGCCTGACCACCTGAACCGGAGCGTGCCACTGCGGGGTTGACCAGAGACTAGCCCTCATATCGACCAGGAAACAGTGATTCAAAGGCGAGATTAACTCATCTTGTCCCAGGGAACAGGTCATTGGGTTATGCAAGACAAATGGTTACTCTTAGCCTTGATTATCGCTTGTGCATTAGTTATCCACTGTGATAAATGCCCCAGCATAAGAATAAAAAGCGCGTGTCGACGTATCAACGATTATGTGATTGACACGTGGACAAATAGAACTTAGAGGGAGGGATTTAGCCTGTTAGCCCCATCACCACGAATGCATTACTGGATGTTTTGCAAGGAGGGGGTTATCGTTCACATGCCTAGGTACTTATCTACCACTCTATCTGTCATAAGTTTTAACGTGATATTTGCATAGCTTTCTATCGTTGACTGGCTTGTTATCGGCATGCATCTCGAGGGTGACCTGTATATGCAGTCTCCGAAAGTGAGGCGAGCTGCAGGTAAACTAAAGCGGGGATGCGCCGCGATCATATCATAATGGCTTTGTGTCTTTTTTGTTTTCAGATTAAATTTGACATTTTAATCGCTGATTCAAACACGAATATTGAAAATGTCCGAGAAAAAGCCCCTGTCCCATGTCTCGATCCTGCAAAGCAGCTCGATTCGTCTACCTGAGTTCAAGCCATACCAACCTAATCCTCCTCTAAGCCTGACCCCCGAGTTCCAACGACATACTTGCAAAGACTGCCGAAGACTGATCTTAGAGCTCCTCCAACACCCAGCAGGTACCTCTCCAAGCGGATATGACAGCTCTGAAAATCACCGCAAAGGGCTTCTGTCCAAGTTAGTTCACAGTTCGGCCAGTTGCCGCGTATGCGCCGTTATTGTCAACCAGGTTCTATGTGATCGGGCTGACATTCAGCATGAATTCGCTCATTATCAGCTTGATTTGTCGCTCGAGAAGAATAGTTTCTGTGTCAGGCTCACGAAGGATTCAGAAGTGGCTGACACCACCAGGAGAAACATCTACGGCGAGTTTGCTCTCTACCGCAGCGAACTACCGAAGGAGTTCTCTTGGTTAGATTATGGAGTTGTCTATACACCTACGTGGAACGATATGTCTGTTGACTGTCAGCCGTACCTTGTGTCGCGGGACTATCCTTGGCATGAAAAGGCAGTCGACAAGATCAAGGCCTGGATAGATGCCTGTGAAACGGAACATGATTACTGTCTCCAACGACACTATACTGCCGTCCCTAAACGGGTCCTCAAGATTGAAAACAATGATGTTTCTCTCTACATCTCCCAAAAGAAGGACGTGCAAACTGAAGATCAACGCTACGTCGCTCTAAGTTACCGATGGGGGAACGATCTTCCCTTGAGACTGACCCAGGACACCATGGACGACTTCATCAAGGGACTCCCCATCTCGAAGCTGCCTGAGACTCTACAGGATGCAGTGCGCATATCGCGCAATCTAGGCTTCAGGTTTATCTGGATCGACGCCCTCTGCATCGTTCAGGATGACGAAAAGGACTGGGTAGAACAGTCGGCCCTCATGGCGGATATATACCGATATAGTAGCCTCAACTTGTGTGCGGCGGATGCAGCAGGTTGTGGCTCAAGAATGGTGGAAATGGCAGCACCGCACTTGATGGAAATTGCTGCTGCGACGGTCCAATCTACGAATACGGATTTGACAGAAACAGTGGTTCTCGTGGGAGGCCCAATCTCCACCGCTATTATCGACTGGGATAGATGTGGGCTTCTTTCCAGGGGATGGGTCTTCCAGGAGGGCCTCTGCTCCCCTCGTGGCCTCTATATTAGCCGTCGGCACGGCTTGTGGTGGGACTGTGGAACCATGATCGATATGATTGACAGGCGTGAGTCGATACTGACTGGGGACACTCATCATGCATTCAACCCACGCACCGAAAGGCGATCCTTTTTATCTCTTACGAAGCATCCGAACCATCACTCCATGGCCGTCCGAGATTTCTCCTTCACTTGGTATGACTGGATGGAGACTTATACATCAAGACACCTCACACAAAAAACAGATCGGCTCCCTGCCGTAGCAGGTATGGCGTCTTATGTGGCCTCTCTGTCTGGAATGAAGTATAAGGCTGGATTGTGGGAGGAGGATATTCTACGCGGATTGACGTGGCGTAGAAGCAGTGCGGGCTACGCCAAGCGAGTGCCAGGGGGGGCACCTACTTGGAGCTGGGCTTCAATCACTGGGCCAATCTACTACGATGAGTTCTTTACCATGCTTGTCGACCGCCGTGGGATGATTGACCGTCGTGCCGAGTTGGACCTCGAAATCACGAACACGACTATCGAAGAAGAGCGGGCAGGTACCTTTGGGAATGTCCAGCGCGGAGAGATTAAGGCCTCTGGCATCATGAAGCACGCGGCGACGATGCTGCTGAGGGAACAATGGAGCCCAATATGGGGATTCGACATACAGCCTGCAGAACCAGAAGCCGACGTCCTCGAACGCTGCCAGGTACTCCGACTCGCTAGAGCCTACCGACATAAGGAGGGCACCTGCCCAGTTCTCTATTTTCTAATCATTCAGGAGACAGGTCGGCGCGAGAACGAATACCAGCGCGTCGGCCAAGGGCGTATCGTGCTAGCATACGACCAGCACCCGAATCGAATCCGCTTTCGTATCGATCTAGACTTAGAATTCAACTTTGGGTTTCTAGAGGAGGACATATGGGGGGAGACTAAGAAAGTTGCATTAACTCTTGTTTAAGAAGGAAGAGGAATGGTAGAGTCAAGTTAATTATTAGGAAAGTAAAGCATTGCCTGGGCTCCTTGTATCCTAGCACTACATCATAGGCTTGCTCTTATCGGTCGATTCCTCCATATGGGTAATATCCAGCTTTCCAATGTACTCGTCAAGCTCTCTGCGTTGCTCGGCCGGAACATCGTTGACGTGAACGGCAACGTCATCGCCGAAACGGGCAGAAATCTCCTCAAGTGACAGTTTGGCAGTCTCTGGGAAGTACAGGTACACGATGGGTATGAAGAAGATGCACCAAATAATAATGACCAGGTAATACTTCCAGCCAATGTTCACGAACCCAATGGGCGCTGTCTGAAGCAGAATGATGGTGCTAGTGAACTGGCCAAAGAGGGAGAAGCCCATACCGATAGGACGAATCTCGGTTGGGAAGATCTCTGACACGTAAATGTACATGGTCGTATCGCAAAAGGTTCTTGGACAATTGTCAGCTGACGAAAACTCCCAGTTCGGGTCAAGAGACTTACCCTTGGAACGCCAGGTACAGAAAAACAAAGAAGACGCCTGCTGCATTACCTGCCTTATTGGCAGTTCCGGAAAACTCGGAGATGCAGGCAGCAAGTCCACTCGTGGTAATCAAGCAGCCAAACAACCCGGTCATAAACATCCATCGACGCGAATTAATTCTGTCGTGAAGCCAGGCTCCAAGCGGGTTGTAGATGACGCCAGCGGTCGTAAGCCATAAGGCTGAAAGAAGCAGAGGCATAGATCCGGTTTGGCCGAGATTGGTGTAAAGAATGACTGAGTAGTTGTTCTGACAGTGTTAGAGCTTGAAGGAAGTGGATGGTAGTAAGCATCAACTTACGATGATCAGTGGTCCGGCGAACTCGGCGCCCCATTGAGTCAGGAAGCCTATTGCCAACCGTTTTCGGTAGCTCTTTTTCTTGAGGACTGCCATGAAAGGTCCGCAGCCTAGTGCCTTGAGTTTGGCAGAGTCCAGAGCCAATTGTTCCTTGATCTGGTAGATCTCTTCGCGGGCGACTAGGTCGTTTGGATCGTCCGGCGACTGTCGCAGGTTCCGGACAACGGTCCATGCCTCCTCAATCCTGCCCTTCTGCAAAAGCCATCGCGTAGACTCGGGGATCCAGAACGAAGTAATGAGAAGTACTGTGGGCGCGAGACATTGCATGGAGAGGGGAAATCTCCAGGCAAAGTCGGGCATGCTTTCCGTAAGGAAGTAACAGCCATACCCAAGCCAGCCCGAGAGCATGTAGCCAAATACAAGGAAGATGGCGTGGTGTCCGACTAGCCATCCGCGTTTGTCGTGTGGTGCGAGCTCTCCCATGTACATCGGGCAGACCGTGACGAGGATTCCGATACCGATGCCAGCCAAGATTCGGCCAGCTTGGAACATGCTGTAGTACCAAGTCAGTGTGCCGAACCTTACCGTGGATAGCTATGCAAGCAGGTGGACAGTACTCACCTCAGATTTGCTGCGCCGCCCTGCAATGCTCCTCCCAGCAACGCAAAGGCTCCGCCAATCTGGATAGACCGCTTTCTGCCCAGCGCAGTAGCAGCCCACATGACAAAAAGGGTGCCAATGGCGCCTCCCGCGCTGTAGATTCCATTTGCGGTGGAGATGGCTTCAGTTGTCTTGGTGCTGTAGCCAGGCTCGCCCGCCTGAGGCAAGTCGAAGAATTTGTACCATCCTGGCTGTCCGATTGTGCTGCCGATGACGGAAGAGCAGTAGCCGTATGTCTGGATGAAATGAGCATGATGCAACTATGTGTGCATAACGCGTCGGGGTTACTTACCAGGGAGCCAAAGGCAACCGCGACAGTGACGAGCCTGTTGTAAGCAGTTGTATGCTTACCCATTGCTAGCGAATTGACACCAGAATGCTAAAGGTATTGATGATGTTGCTGTTTAGGTATGTGTTCTTGGTGCTGGGACAATTTGTCAAGGCAGTTGTCGATCTTTCATCCCTTGACAGCGGCTTCTTATAAACGAATGACTCCCTAGCAATTGCAGGGCTGGCTATTGTATGAAGAATATCGTTCGTTCACCCCGTTACCCCGGATTTCAGGAGTTCGGTGGTCCACTTTCCCCACAAATGAACGATGCGGCAGCGGGGCAACTCCGACGTGGCTGGCAAGTCGTCGGAGCGTGCCACTTTCTGGGGAACTTCACTTCTTGCGCCGAAACAGGAAAACGTGGCATTGTAACCGATGGAATGGTAAGCAATTTCTCTTTGGAGGAACTTTTATTCGATAAGCCTCTTTGCGACGACTCCTTGTGACCAGCAACTCAGTCGCTAGAGGACAGACTACACATTAAAAGTTAGATTTTGATCACTTATCTCTTCGATCTTACCCAGGAAGAAAAGCTGTAAGCAATCATACGAGCTAAACTCCTTCACTATGTCAGCGAGTTCAAGGGATAATTTAAGAAAGATAAAAAGGTTTAGTTACTAAACAGAAAAAACAATTATAGGCTCTAATAGGTGTTTTTTAATACTTTTAATATGCTGTTGATATTCGCCTTAGGGTAGCAAGATAAGATAAAAGCCCTGATAAGCCACTTTGCCAATTGATAAGCGATAAAAGATATGATCACGCTGTCGACGATAAGCTTGTTCACCGCCTACAAAATGATCCGGCGAAACGCGGTGGGGTCCCGATCATGTGTTTTGTCGTGATCCAGCTTGACTAAGCGACACTGACCCTGTTTTGGCTTAGTGCGGCTACAGATAAGATGCTGCGTAACTCCTCACAAGCACGGAGCTACGGGCCCGGAGCCGTATCCCGTACTGTTCCTTGCATGTATATGCCGAGAATGCTCCGTTACGCCTTGGTATTTATATCGACAAGCAAAAAGTTTCTCATTGAGGGTTCTCTTCTATCTCTGTCTTTACAGTTATACAAAATCTACTAAAAGTAAACTACATACCCCGTAATGACAAGCAGAAGGATGTTGACTAACCTATCTATGCAGTGTCTAACAAGATTGTTCCTCTCACCATTATCAAGGGCGCTGGCCATGAGCACATCCCCATTCCCGATGGCGAGTGCGCTATTATTGCCGACTTCCACTCTATTAAGAGTCAGCGCAACGACTCCGATCATTACCTGACCACCGGTTTCTACAAGGTCGTTCCTGGCCCTACACGATACGGATCCTACGACTACGAGGAGACCAAATATGTCCTCAGCGGTCAAATTGATGTGACTGTAAAGATCTCCCCCAGTGGTGTTGCAGAAACAAGATACTAATTGTGGACAGGACGAGGCTACCGGTATTACTCACCACCTTGTTGCTGGAGACTGGGCCTTCTTCCACGTCGGTTCCAAAGCTCAGGTTAGTGCTCTTCCTTCCCTTGCTTTGCGAACCATAACTGATCTGTATTTAGTTCTCCACCAGGTCGCATGGTGTTGCTTTCTACGCTGTTACTCGGCCTGCAAACGATACTCCTCACATTAACCTCAAGGGCCGTGAGGAGAGCACTTCCAAGTTGTAAAAGTTTAAAGATATCATAGTCTCCTAATAGAAAGAAACGAATGGCCATTGCCTATTGTGTCAATACAAGCATGGCAATCTGAGTCCAATTCGCATTGATCGAGCGAGTATGCATTGCATAGGATGAGATCGTGATCTGTAACTATTTCGCTGGCTTGCGCCCGTATACCGAGATACTTATAACAATTAGCTCATAATTTCGCAACGATGATTGGGCTGAGACTCACATTGGCCAGTATGCATGAATCCGAGGATCATTGAGTTCTTTCCTGGCTTGGGCGATGAAAACAGTCACTTCTTCTTTCGACCATCCCAAAGCCCGCGTCAGTGGAGCTATGGCCACAGCTTCGAGGAAGAAATTTGCATTCTCGTTGTTCCATACGCCCAATTCCTTATGCTTCTTGTCTTTTGGCCATCGGTTCGTTGGCCACTTGAACTTTGTTTCCGTCACGTCTTCAAAGCCGACCTTGGCCAGAACATCCTTGATGTTGCCTGGATCGAAGTATGGTCTTCCCAATTTGACAGACGCATCGTATATAAGCTGAGCCCACTGCCATAGATTGTGCTGCGGCATTAAGGTGCTGTCGTCGGATTTAGTAAAGACATCGATCTCCTGTAGCTCTACATAGCCACCTGGTTCCAGGTTCCTAGCCCGTGTCAGCTTCGCCGGTTGAAGGGATAAACATCTAAAGAGCCGCACTCGAAGATCTTAGTAGCATAGCTTTCCCAGTACGCAACACTAGAGTTCATCATTCGGCTGTGGATGTAATCGAACTTTGAAGAGTATTGCCATTCCTCTTCAATATCGTCAATGATGAATCGAACATTCGGAGGGACGCTGATATTGTTAGCTGGTTGGATTAATGAGGCGTAAGTATCCATACAAGTTGGGCTGAATGGGAGACAGGTCGACTCCAATAACCTGAAAAGCGTTAATTGGTGCCAGCGAGGAATAGTTGATGAGCGAACCTCGGCACCTGGATGGTCGTCTGCGTAGTCCATGACCCAGATTCCGGTACCAGTGCCTACATCTAGAACACGCTGGACTTTGGCTTCAGGCTTGCACGGTGGAGCAAAGCCAAGTCTGTCGTCGAAGGTTCGGAGGAAGAGGGCATGTTGCAAATCTACTTTTTTTAGCCACATGCCCATCAGGTTGAGTGACTAACATACCGAGTCTCTCGTTCTCCTCATCGTCATTTGGAACATTGTATTCTGTATAATCAGCATCCGTCAGCTCCAATAATCACTAAACTCACTGCCATCTTTGTATCCATGGTAGGTTCTCCCGTTTTCCTGGCGGTACTGAAGAATGGAGCTGCTAATGCTTTGCGTCGATGACTCCACTTCCTGATGTAGAGAAGGCCGTTTGTCAGCATGCTCCCAGTTGAAGAACAGTTGGCTTGAGACTATGCGTACCTCGTCATGTCCAGAATCGTGGTCTTCAAGTACCTTGAGATTGTCAAGGAACGTAGTCAATAATGCCATAAGCTGCTTACATTCTCCCTGTCGTCAGCAACGAGAGGTTGGTTGTCCACGGCTGACATCATGAGCTTGTGAAGTCGATTCAAGAATACGACAAACGTGATATGCTATACGAGAGGGGAAAACAGAAGAAGAAGAAAGAAATACGGGACCCGGGATGCGAGATAAAATTTTGAGTTCAATAAAGGCCAGGGTTACCGGCCTGATTCGTAACCATATTGACACGTCAAATTCTGTAGCCAACCTGAGTGGAGTCTAGGAACATCAAGAGGTTCCCTGATTCGCCCTTGAGGTGAGCTCGTTGATATTCTGGGGCAGGGTTACATTTTATACGGATTTACCAATAGAAGAGCAGGACGTTGCATGATATGACAATCAGTATCCAGGTGATTGCAGTAAGTATCTATGCTACTGCGGCTGGCTGTCCATGGTGATTCTACCGGGCCGGATCACCGACTGTGATACACGATCGGTTAACTGCGTGATGAGCTTTAGGAACAGGTCATTGGGCTCGGCTGCAGTAACAGTGGACTCGACCGAAAAGGCAGGCTTAACAGAGATAGATGAGAAAGACGGGTTATTCTTTACGGAAGCGTTATTAGGAACTTTTTCTAGGGCTATAAGTCTATTAATAGTATATTAATAGTAGCTACTAATAACCTTATAAGAGAATATTATAATAATAATTAATAGGTAGCTTATAAGTAAAAGGATAAAAAGATTTTAAAAAAAGATTATATTATATATTAT